>APFE031197825.1:70070-96956 GCA_000404065.3 Pinus taeda
AAAAAAAGAGCTCAAAAACGAGGCGGGGGCAAAAAAACCGATTAAGAAGAGAGTGCTGGAATCTAGCACCTACTGATTTTCCAGCCATCATCTCTATTGAGATTGCTCGGCCTCTTCTCAATCTCAATAGCTTCCCTAAATTTACGATGATGGAACTGAGCAACTTTGGCAACAACCTTGGCCTCCTCAATACACACCTGATGCTTGGTCTTTTCCACATGCTCTGCTAAAGCCAAAGACTTGGATCTCCCATGTCTTAGGTCAGCTGCATGTTCGCAGATCTTTTGATGGATGGAGCGCCCAATTTCCCCAATATAGGGGGTCCCACATGAACAAGGGATCAAGTAGACACCCTTCATGTCCTTGGGGTTAACGGGATCTTTCACCGATCGGAGGGAATTGCGAATGGTGTTGAGGGGCCTAAAGGTTGAGGGAATATCATACCTTTTAAGGATCCGAGCAATCTTGTTCGTGGTTCCTTGGACATAGGGAAGATGGACACCCAGACGACGCTCTTTAGGCTCTTTCCTACTTAACGCATTCTTAGAGGCTTTTAGGAAAGCCTTCTGACCTAGGCGCCTACTATATCCATTCTCCACAAAGACATTAAGGAGATGGGATCTCTCCTTATCAAAGCTATCACAATCAGAGATCCTAAGGGCACGAGTAGCGAGGGTGTTAAGAACACCCATCTTTTGAGCAGGGAAATGATGGGAATCAGCATGAAGATACTGCTTAGTATGCGTTTTCTTTCGGAACACCGAGTGGTATAGAAAGCCATCCTAATTCCGAGATATAAGAATATCCAGGAAAGGGAGGCAACCATTGACCTCTTTCTCCATGGTGAACTTAATGTAGAGGATCGACTGCTGAGGTGATTAAAGAATTGATCCAGCTCCTCAGGGCCATGGGGCCAGATGACATTAGTGTCATCCACATACCCTTTCCAAAGCTTAGGAAGAAGACGAGCTGAGGATAAAGCTTTGGCTTCGAAATCTTCCATAAAAAGATTCGCAACAATAGGGGAAAGAGGGGAACCTAAGGCAACACCACACGTCTGTTCAAAAAATTCACCCTCGAAGTAGAAGAACGTGGAAGTGAGACAGATCTCAACCAGATGCTCTCAAAAATTTGATATGGATCATAGAAGCGCTCTCAAAAATTTGATATGGATCACAGAAGCCTCAATTCTACAAATTATGAATCTAATTGTAAATGTAAATGGTTTGTATTTATAAAGCTCACTGTTAAAATTGTGTTGATGAATATAACATTGAGGATCATTTTCCTCTAATGGGGTGGGGATTGTGACATCCCCTGTGGTTAATCCCTCTCGTAAACATTGTTATGAATTCTATTGATGTAAATAATGTGGAAAATGTAATAAAAATATTGGCTGGGGAGAGGAAATAGATTCATAGCTTTAGTGGAGAATTTGTTGGGGGAATTGCTTGGAGAAATGACCAGGCTTAAAGGTGCATTGAAGAAGCTATCTAGCTTTCTGCGCAAATTAAAAGACAAACATTGTACAAGAATTTCCATTACTATATGGGAACTTGTGCACAAGGATGATGGTAGTCCTATTCTTGTGGAAGACATTGTCGTGGTTGACACATTGACGAAGAAAGGGGGATAATGATGAAAGAAAAGAGGGATATGCACTGGAAAAAAAGGAATTCCATGATCATTATCTCTCTCCTAAGTAGATAATACAGAGAAGAAAAGAAAATGATTTGTGAACTACTGACAAAAATGCACAGGCATATGAATTGGGAAAAGACATGCTGGTATAAATGACTAAGAAAGACAGAGGAACAATGAGTTTCTCTTAAGGAGAAGGAGCCATAATGGTTGGAAAAATCCTGTTGGGGTTGCAAGTGGAATCACTATGGGATCATGTTGAAGGCTGGAAAGTCTCTACCTACAACATTATAAGGGAGACCACCCATCCAGGAACTTATATCAACTCCTTTTCCGTTGAAATGATGGTTCTGGATGGTTAAACTAGGCCCAGTTACCTTCTCTCTATCTCCACTAGCTTAAAATATGACTTTCAACTACTAATAGAGAAGAGACATCAGATCATCCCTCTTATTGATCAAGCAAGAAAGTGATCCTTACGCTGATCTGACATTCAACCAAGCCACACCTAAATTTTTCATGATCTCTTCCTTTATTTTCACACACTCCATTTTAGGAGCATCCAATTAGAGTTCCTTAATTGTAGTCAGCTTCCTCGTGATTCATATGAGAACATATTATGTTGATTTCATCTACTGTGACTTATGCCTTGCTGCAAACTTTAGGATGAAGAGATCCCTTCTTCTTTTGATCATGTTTCCCATGATGGAAATAGTGATCCATATTATCTGCAACCATATGACATGACTTTCATAATATCCTATGTAAGCATACATACCTCATCTTTCCTTTCGGTCATCCAGACTTCTTGTAGCAACTTCATTTGAACGAAAGAACTTTATCATTTATACCTGATTTCTTGTTATGTCCTCATACCATCATCCCTTGAATCCCACGAGTTGGAATTCCTTATGAAACTGTTGCTTTCCTTTCATATCAGTGAATCCTTTAATGATGATTCCATCAGAGAAACTTGATGATCTTTCATATCCTCACTCGACATATGTTTCTTTATTGACTATTGTACGATGATCCCAGTCAACAATGACTTCTACTTCTTTCTTTAAGTATCACTTGAGTTTTTATTGAGGTTTCAAAGAAATCCCATTGTTTTTAATTAATATAACTTGTTCCAGACATACTTTTTGCTTCCCATGTCAAAATCTCTTACTTCTAATGCTTCTATAACGATGTTATTTTCTAAGCTAATGCATCCTATCTTATCGCTTCCTATCTATAAATTACAAGAGAAAATTACCTTCTAGTGAAGAAGATAATCTCAGTCATAGTAGATATATTTTACTTCTTCATTCTTAAGATTCTTTGTCTTAGGATCTTTCACTTCTTTAGTAATGTGGGCTTCTTCCCTATCCTTCTTGTCCTAATTATGTTTACGACAATCTCTTCTAGAGTTCCCAAGTTCTTAACATCCATAGCATCTTACCTTAGCCATGTTCTTCCTTTTCTTTTGAGGACCAAACTTTCCAAATTTTCGTTTTCTTCTTGCAGTAGTAGCATATGCTTGATTCTGCTCATTTGGTCGAACATCAACCTTTGCTTTCACTCTGGTTTCTTCAATCTTACAGAGTGACCATAGATCTTGAAATGGAGTAGTCTCTTTCTTCCCATATAAACTTGAAGTGAAGTGTTAGATCCTTATAATACAAATGTATTCCCTAATTGTTATTGTTAGTGTATTCGCTTATTGTTATTTTTGTGCCCATGCAGTACCCATAGTTTTATTATTTTGCCCCATAGAAGCCCACTATTGTTATTTTTGTGCCATTATATTATTATTTTTATGTCGTCTACCATTATATTGTGACCCCTTAGACTCCTATATATAGAAAGGAGGTTTTTTCATTTGAATCATCCAAGAATTGTTTATTTATGTGATGTAAAGGAGGTTTCCCCCTCGAAGAGGCTAATTTTGAAGTCATTTATCTATTTCTTCTTCTATTTTGTGAGTTGGTTGGATAACATTTGGTATCAAAGCTTTGGATTCTAGGGTTTCGTTGCTTCAAACAAGTCATCGTGGAACTTTCGCCATAAATGTTTCTACGAAGTTTCAGAATCTGAAATTAAAACCCATTTGAGATGAAATATTTATGAACCTCATGTCCAAATTTCCAATCTTGTCTCACTATATTTTCAATGATATGATCCAAGGAAGTTAGGGTTTTGCAGGCTCTCGAATTCCATCTCAAACAGGTGACCATGGGAAAATCATAATAACTTTCTCTCTAAGAATAAGATTTAAGTTTAGTAAGAAACGACACAAAGAGGACATACTTTAATTTGTTGGGTATCATTTTCAGGGTCGAAATTCCAAACATTGACACGGGGCACTTCGTACAAGTTTGCTCTACTGAACCAGTCTATAATCAGGTCATCGTGGGAGATTGTGAATAGCACATTCTTGGAGAATCCAAACTCGATCAGACTTGTGGGGTTGGAAAGAGGACTCAGGGGCTACCACAAGAAGAAAGTTTATATCTTGGAGATCCAAAATTATATAGATACATCCGATTCAATATCAAGCTCCTACAAAGCGAAAAAAAAATGTGTGTAGTTATTTTAAAATTTGCATAAGTTTTGTTTGAAAAATTACTTGAAGTGTTTCAAAGAGAATAGTGAAGCATGATTATCATTAATTGATGCCCAGAAGAAAGAAAATGGGAAAACCTAGTAAGCAACCTGAGATCTCTACTATGACTCATGAAGAAGAGGAAGAAAGGAAACATGATAAATCAAAATTGCGAGATCAAATGCAACAAATTTCACTCTCACAAAAGGTAACAAAAATTGAATTGGAATCCATGATGAATGTTAAGATAAATGGTATAAAAAGGTACATGGGACTTTTGAATGATGGTTTAAAAGAAAACATGGAAGCAATGATGAATGTCAAGATAGAGGGGTTGAAGGAAGGTTTGGCAAAGTCGCTAGAAGAAAAGTGTTCAACTGGTGACAAGGCAATCCATGAAAATGATGATGAAGACAAAAGGAATATCAATTACAATTTTAGAGACTCCAATGTGTGGTTTAAGAACCACAACATTCCAAAGATAGATATGAGGAAGTTTGATGACAAGTATCTGGTAACTTAGATACTACAGATGGAACAATATTTTGATCCACATGATGTGCAACCCTCATAAAAGGTACGTATTGCATCTTTATATTTAGAACCTAATCAATTTGTATGGTGTAGATGGATTTGTTCTCATAAACCACTTGTCACCTGGTCATTTTTTATAGAGGAAATGATAGTGCATTATGAAGATACAAAGGGCGACACTTTCTTTAGCCAATTGATAAATCTCAAACAAAAGGGTTCAATGGTAG
This sequence comes from Pinus taeda, assembly GCA_000404065.3. Classification (NCBI taxonomy): domain Eukaryota; kingdom Viridiplantae; phylum Streptophyta; class Pinopsida; order Pinales; family Pinaceae; genus Pinus; species Pinus taeda. The sequence goes on from APFE031197825.1 coordinate 75,060, forward strand.
AGCACATTAAAGACTTCCAAAATTTGAATATTAGGGTAACCAATATTCCAGAGGAGAATAGGATTGATGTATTCATAGGGACTTTAAAACATAACATCCAACATGAGGTTCACCTTTGGGAACCTGATTCATTGGATAAGGCATTCAGAGTGGCACAAAAAATTGAAAGAAAAATTATGGCAACAAGGAAGTCTACCACTCACAAGTATAAAGATGGAAGTGTTGTTGGTCCTAGTCTTCCACAACATACAAGGTTGACATCACAACAATTGGAAGAAAAAATAGAAAACGGGCTTTATTACAGTTGTGATAGAAAATACACTAAAGGTGATAAGTGTGTTGAGAAGAAATTATTCTACATAGATTGTAAAGAGGAGGAAGAAAAGGAACAAGAAACAACAAAAGAGGAGGATATACACCAGGAACCAACCCCAGAGAAAGAAGAAATGAATCCGACCATATCTTGTAATGCATTGGCAGGAATTAACACTGCTCAAACTCTCAAGATAGAAGGACATATCAAGAAGAAAAAGGTAATGGTGTTGATTGATTCAGGTAGTACCCATAATTTTATTCATTGTAAGATAGCAAAGGAATTCAATTGCTTCCTATATCGAGCACCAAAGTGTCAAGTGATGTTTGCAAATGGAGGAACCATAAATAAATTTGGAAAGTGCCATAATATAAAGCTATCCATGGGAGAATATGTATTGAATAGTCCAATTCTTTCCATTCCAATGGATGGTGCTGATGTTGTACTATGAGTCCAATGGTTACAATCTTTGAGTACAATAGCTTTTAATTTCCAATAACTTTCTTTAATTTTTTTGGGGAAGGAAAGGAAGTGGAATTAATGGGTATCACCGGGAAACCAAGAAAGATAATCATCTCTAATGGCATGGCCAAGCTTCTCAAGAAATAACAACAGGGTGTAATTGCACAATTATGTTCACTAGAGGTTCAAACAACGAAATAATCTATTTCTCTAGATCTCCAAAAAGGCTTGGACAATCATTCCAATGTATTTGAGACTCCCAAAGGCCTCCCACCTATTTGTGATCATGATCATGTTATTCATTTGATTCCAATAAGTGCTCCTCCAAACATTAGGCCTTACAGATATCCATGTGCCCAAAATTGTGAAATTGAACGTATGGTTTTAGAAATGCTAGAGGCTGGTATAATTCAACCTAGTCAAAGTTATTTCTCTGCTCCAGTAGTATTGGTGCACAAGAAGGATGGATCATGGTGTATGTGTCCGGATTATAGGGAGCTCAACAAGCTCGCTATTAAAGATAAATTTCCCATTCCTGTCATTGATGAATTATTGGATGAATTACATGGAGCAATTTACTTCACCAAGTTGGACCTTGGTTCAGGATATCATCAAATAAGAATGAAGACCAAAGACATTCTGAAAACAACATTTAGAACTCATGAGGGGCATTATGAATTTTTGGTCATGCCTTTTGGCCTTAAGAATGCACCTTCTACATTTCAAGGTTGATGAATTCCATTTTCAAACCCTTCCTTAGAAAAATTGTTTTAGTATTTTTTGATGATATACTAATCTACAACAAGTCTTGGAAGGATCATGTTCAACATGTTGACAAGGTGCTCAAACTGTTGGAGGAGAAACAATTATATGCAAAAACCTCCAAATGTTTCTTTGGAGTACAAGAGGTGGAATATCTGGGTCATATTTTATCTCATGAGGGTGTTAAGGTAGACCCAAACAAAATTAAATCCATTAACGAATGGAAAATCCCCACATCCATAAAGCATCTAGGAGGATCTCTTGGGTTGACAAGTTATTATCGCAAGCTTGTTAAGAATTATGGGAGAATAGTTGCACCTCTAACAACATTACTGAAGAAAGATGAATTTTCTTGGACTCCAGAAGAAACTAAGACCTTTGAACATCTTAAAGAGGAAATGTGCCAAGCACCCCTCTTAGCTACTCCAGACATCACAAAAACATTTATTGTGGAGTGTGAGGCCTCGGGAAATGGAATTGGTGTTGTTTTAATGCAAGAAGGAAGACCCATTTCTTTTGAAAGTCATCCAATCAAAAGAAAGTATTTACACAAAGCTATTTACAAGAAGGAAATGTCGAAAATACTACATGAACTTAAGAAATGGCGACTTAATTAATAAGAAAACACTTCAAGGTAAAAAAGGATCATGATAGTCTTAAATACTTTCTAGAACAAAGATTATCTTATGAAGAGCAACAAAAATGGGTCACAAAGATGTTGGGTTGTAACTTTGAAATCATCTACAAAAAAGGAAAGAAAAATGTTGTTGCATATGCACTCTCAAGAAAGGATGAGGATGTGGAAGCATTTCTTTGTTCCATTTCTATTATCCAACCAGATTGGATAACCGAAGCAAGGGATGAATGGAAGAATGATGAAGAAGTGGGGGCACTCATTCAAAATTGGTAGCAATATCTCATTACATCTAATACATTTAGCTGGAAAAATGATTCATTATGGTACAAAAATAACTTATACCTTTGTAATAATTCCCAACTCAAACAAAATATTCTTCTAGAATTTCACACCTCTCCCTTAGGAGGGCACTTAGGATTATAAAAACTTACCACAGGGTTAAGAAGGATCTTTTCTAGGATGGCCTTAAATCTAATATTCAAAAGTTTGTGGTAGAATTTCTAGTTTTCCAATAAAATAAAGTTGAGACAATTAAGACTACGGGTCTATTACAACATTCATCCATTCCAAGTCCATGTTGGGAGGAGGTTTCAATGGATTTTATCATAGGTTTACCCAAGTTCGAAGGAAAGAGAGTCATCATGGTGGTAGTTGATATACTTACCAAGTATGAACACTTCTGTGCATTATCTCATCCATTTAAAGCTAGTATAGTTGCTACTGTATTTATGGAAACAATTCAAAATCTACATAGAAACCCAAAGATTATTGTAAGCGAAAAAGATCCCATTTTGCACTGGAAATTTTTGGAAGGAATTATTTTCTTGTCTCAGTACTCAATTAGCTCATAACTCATCATATCATTCTCAATCTGATGGGAAATGAGATTGTGAAGAATGTTTGGAAGGATATCTTTGTTGCTTTGTATCTGATAACCATACACAATGGGTCAAGTGGTTACCTCTGGCGGGATGGTGGTATAACACTTCCTTCCATACTGAAACAAAATTACCCCATTTATGGCACTTTATGGATATCATCCACAATCCATCACATTATATTTAAGAGAAAATTCTAAGGTTGAAGCAGTGGAAGATCACATTGAGCATCAACAATAGGTTCTCCAACTCTTAATGGATAACTTAACTTTGGCGCAGAATAGAGTGAAGCAACAAGCAGATCAACATCACAATGAAAGAAGTTTTGATGTAGGTGACTAGGCATTTTTACGACTACAACTATACAAACAAATGTCCCTCAAATAAGCTAATAAGGATAATAAATTATCACCAAAGTCTTATGGTCCTTACAAGGTGTTGTAAAAGATTGGTACTATGGCATAAAAATTGGAGCTTCCTGCATCTTCTTGAGTGCACCCATTTCTCCATGTTTCTTGCTTAAAGAAGGTTATAGGTGATAAGGTCCTAGTTGAAACGGTATTTCCAAAACTTGATGAGGAAGGAAAAATCATATTAGAATCTAAAGCAGTCATAGAAACAAGAACTCGATAGCTACGAAATCAATCAATTTAAGAGTATCTCATCAAGTGGAAGAAATTACTCGCTGAATATTCCACATGGGAGGATGAGAATTTCATACGAAAGCATCTAGAACTACTCAAGCATTGAGCACAACAATTTTTTTGAAGGAGAGGGGCATGTTAGGTCCCTATAATACTAGTGTATTCCCTCATTTTTTTTGTCAGTGTAGCCCCTTATTGTTATTGTTGTGCCCATGAAGTACCCATATTGTTATTATTGTGCCCCATAAAAGCCCATTATTGTTATTATTGTGCCCTTACATTATTATTGTTATGTTAGGTCTCATTATTTTGTGACCCCTTAGACTCCTTTATATAGAAAGGAGATTTTTTCATTTGAATCATCCAAGAATTGTTCATTTATGTGATGTAAAGGAGGTTTCCTCCTCAAAGAGGCTAATTTTGAAGTTTTCGATCTATTTCTTATTCTATTTTGTGATCTGGTTGCATAACTTGAAGTTACCCCATTCTTCCGGTAGTGCATTTAGTACCACTGTGGTCATCTCTCTATCAGACATGACTTCTCCGAACTCTTGTAGTTGATCTCAAATTTATGATATTCCCATAAAGTATGAGGCTATTCTATATTCCTTAGATTTATTTATTTTGTAGAGTTATTTCTTAATGAGATTACTTCTCTTGTAGTTTTTATAGAAAACAACTCTACCAATTTGTCATATATAGCTTTTGCAGTCTCCAACTTTGATACATATGGGCTTAGAGAGTCTTTTATAGATTTTATAAGAATCTTCTGGGCTCTCACTTCTCCCTTCATGAATCTAGCACGTGCTTGAGTATCTTCCTTTGGAGGCTAGGTTATCGATTCCTTGATGTGATCCATGACCCCATTCTCAATAAGATTTGGTTGTGTTAATTTCTTCCATGCAAGGAAATTTGTAGCCCCAACCAATTTATTTCTTTCCTTGCAAAAAGACATTTTGTTATTATCAGATATAGTCATAGACTTACTTGAGAGATTGATGCTTTATTCCTCCTTAATGTTGATGTTGATAGAGAATTTTCTTCTTGGATGATTGATAAGGGAGAGCTTGATTCATGATCCTTGTTGAATGATTTAGTCTTCCTTCTTTCTTGAAGATGGTTTCAAGACTCTTGTTGGTGTAGATATATTCGATATAAGGTTTTGAAGATCTTCCACTACTTCATGTCTGCTTGATTGAATGTCCCTTCTTGACTTCAGCACCTAAGCTCTAATACCATGTTGAGAAATTAGGGCATGAACAGTAAAATATTTCTCTTCTTGATAATTGTTTGTGATATACTTTTACTTCTTAGCTTATAGTATTTTATTCATTATGTTATTATTGTGTTATTTTCATTAAGACAATTATTAATATGCACAATAAAAGACAAGTGACACAGTATGTAGTCTTGTCAGATAGGGCCAAAACCTCTCGCATATTGAGAGGAAAACCCGATCAAAATTATTCTTCTAGATCTTAAATTGATGAGTACAAAGATCATGAAAAAGACCCTTGACTCTAGTATCGACAAAAATTCTTCTTCTAGATCTTCAATTGATAAGTACCAAGACCATGAAAAAGACCCTTGACTCTAGTATCCTCCCAACAACCTTGTCACTAACCTTGATTCTTTGCCTCTTTCCTTTCTCAACTTTCTTATTGCTCTCGAACTTCTCTCCTTGGAGCCTTCTAGAGAAACTTGGTCTCTATACTTCACACTGCTTCTTCTCGAATTCTCCTAAAGAAGTTATGTCTTTATGATCTCATTGGCTTCCTCTAGATAATCTCGGTCTCTAGATCTCTATCTCGATTACCCAAAAAAATTACCAAAATAATCCTTCCTTTGCTGCCCCAGAAGAAACCTCCTCTTCGCTACCCCAAAAGAAACCTCCTCTTTGTTGGCATAGAAGAATCTCTTTTGTTGCCCCAAAAGAAACTCTTTCATTCACTTCTTCACACTTCTATTTTTAGACTTCTTCGTCGCACTTCTTTACTGAATGATTGTCGAGTTACTTGCCTTAAAGTGAGGCCGAGCGAAGCTACTTATGCACATCAACTCATGACCTTACACTGACATGATGACAAGTAGTGAGGCCAACTTCTTCTAGCATGTTCTTCCATCATTGTAGGCCGACTTGAAGAGGATAAGTGACAAGATCTTGGAGGATACTTTACATAAACAAGTTTGACTCTATACAAAGTATAATGTGACTTCATTAAATGACAATGACTCTGTCATTTTATGACTAGATGAAAAATAATTCCTAAAGACTCTCAATGGGAGTTTTCACTCAAAAATAAAATCTCTTTCTCATGAAACCCATGAAGCAACCACTACAATAAATTTATTTTTCTTCTTCACATCACATTACATAAAATCATAATTACATGCCATTATGAAGATCGAACCTAGGTACACTTTTCAACACAAGGCTATAGGGGACAATGCCTTCCAGCTCAACTATAACAACCCTGGTGAAAATTCCATGTGATACAATTAATAAAGGCAAAATAAGACCATGGGTAAGGGACATGTATTCCAAGTTGAATGTTGGGAAATGATATCCTGGTGAGTATCACAAGATGTGTGTGTTTTGGCTAAGGAAAATTGGCAAAGGCATTAAAAGCCAAAAAGGCATTTTTGGCACATTTATTTATGAAAATAAAGGAAATTAGGAGAAAAATAAGGCGAAAGGTCACAAGTTGCACGTGAGTAGGAAATTGAAGGAAAATAATGAAAAATGAAGAAATTAGAGGCCTCATTGATAAAAAGGCTTGTGAGGATCAGTTGACAGGTTGCTCAATGTTAGGCTTGGTCAATGTTAAGCTTTGTCAAGTTCAAGTTTGGAGCTCTCTCATTATTATTCTCTCTCTCTCACTCCCTTGGTCACTTAGAGTTTTCTTAGAGCACTCTAGTTTGGGGAAAAGCAAAGGGAAGGAAAGGAAAGGAAAGGAAGAGCAAGCAAGGATCAAGGAAAGGAAAGCGGGGTCAAGCAACTTCAGCAGGAATACTTGCAGGTAAGCTTTTTCATGTGTGATTTCCTAGTTGGTTTAGACATGCATGGCTTCACATGTGGGTGTATGGTTCTCTTGTTGTTGGTGGCATGGTCTTGTCGGGTTATGACAGTGGTTTTCAGTCTAGCCTAGGCTTTTTTTGGATGCCATTATATGTTGGGATGTTTATTTTGGTTTTGGAACTTTGGAATTCAGGGCGGAGGTGGTCTCACGTTTCATTCCCAAAGGCCTAAGAATCCCTTGAGCAATTTCAGCAGGATACATGGTAAAGCTTGAGGGAGCAGTCTTGGTTTAGGGCCTAGTGAACTGGGTTTGGATTGTGGTAAAGCCTAAGAGACAAGGAGTTGAAAAATTCCTCAAGGATAGTGATGGATTCCAGATGGCATTCCAAGTTCTGTTCGGTTGTGATCGGAGCACCGGTTTTGATGTGATCACGGTTGGATGAGGGTGGAGGTGATTTAAGCTCTGGACTCCCTTGATTGTTCTTGGATTGGTTGTTTTATGAGATTCCACATTCATGCTTGCTATATGGCACAAGGGTGACTGGTTGAAAGAGAGATTTGGTTCAACCATGTCTATGGTCGGGTGGTACATGGAAGTCCCAAACCTCGTCGAATTTTTGTATGATTAATAAAGCTAAGTTCTCTTACTTTTGCACTAATTTATATATAGATTTAAAGGTTTTCATATCTCTGATGTTTACATGGTTTTATGTTGGTTATAATCTTGGTTTAATGACTGGTTCATGTCATGGTTATTTCATGTATTTACTTGTAACTATAAAATGGATGGATGCAAGACCTAATTGATGATGTAATGGTTCAATGGAGAAGGAAGTAGACCTTCTAGTTATGTTTCATAAGTTGTTTTAGTCATTGATGCTCTGTCTTGTATCCTAAACTTGTAGGTTGCATTGATTCCAAGTGTTCGACAGAATTTCAGTCCCAGTTGGGGATGCTCGGGCTTAGTCCTAAGGTTGATTTTTGAATTACCAGTATTGTTATCGTGTTTAATTTTCATTCTGAAAGTTACAACTGGTTCTGGGTAGTGTCTGGGATTATGGGCTAGAAAAGTGGCTAAAATCCCTAGGTTGCTGGCATAGAATTGGAAATTTTGGATGACGGTCACTGGCAGGCAGGCCTGTGAGATGAATTTAGGTTACTTGTTAGTCCCTTGCCCATAGCATGAGAATGGCTGAGGCCTAAGAGTTGCAAAATAGCGCAAGACCCAGGGACATGCTGTCTGAGTCGCTAACTTGTCTCTTAAGGGGTTTGTTGATGATGTTGGATTACTGTATGTGATGTTTTGTTGATTCCACTTCCTTAAGGTGCCATAGGAGGTCAAATCTAATTGCAGTATCATCTCTCCTCATGTTTACCCAGGTTGGCATGGTTACTTTGGGTAGACCTGGGAGGGGGTGTTACAAAGTGGTATCAGAGCATGGTTGCGCTCTCCTTGGGTGAATGTGTTGACCATGCATGCATGTCAGTTGCATGTGTGTTTCTTACACTTACATTATGTGTGCTTGTTCCATTGCATAATGATTTATCATGGTTGTAGTAAGGTTGTCATGAGGAATTTGATGTTGATTTTATGGGATGCATCGTGAGGAGTATGTGACTGGTTACATGAGTATATGTAGCTTGATTACATCGTTGTATGTTGGGTTGCATTCTTGGTTATTTTATTACATGCATCAATCTTGTAGGTTGATTACAAAAATTGATCGCTCATACTCAACTACACGAGGTTATGCATATGTGTAGTTAATTAAGCGTTGTTTATGCAAGTTGATAGTCGCATGAGGCAATGTGTACAATGGAGTAATGGTTGTGGTCATGCATGTATGGTCTTGGTTATAGTTATGCATGAATAGTAGGTCAAACATGCCTTGTGAAGGCATAGTATGCAATTTTGGTCATTAGGGTGATATTGATATGTTATGATGCTAATGCGTTGGTTGAGATAGAGCAGGAGATGCAGAGCATCATAATGAGGTTGTAGCATTGGACTTTGGGGTAAGAGTAGATCATCATACAAATATTGTATGTTTGGCAAGCAGGTATGTAAGAAAATGATTGTTATATGCATTAGGGTTATGTGCATGTCTTTTGATGTTATAGTTACATTCATGATAGATGTTAGTTGATTAGTGTAGTTATATGCACATGTGTCAAATATTCAAGAATGATAGTAACCTGTAGTTGTATGCATTTCTATTGTTATTTTATATTAGATAACTTGATGATTATGTTATATGTTGTTGATGAGTATGTTATAGGTTAACTTGTTGTTGTTATATGACAATTAGCTTGACGATTAGGTTATATGTTGTTGATGAGAACGATAGTTAGCTTGATGATTAGGGTTATAACATTTATACCTTGATGTTATATGTATCATGCTATATTGGATTGGCCTACGCAGATGGTTATGGTTATGATATTCAGGTATGAACCGACATATTTTTGATATGGTGTTGTAATAATTTAGATTGACTTTGCATATGCGTGGACGATAATTGTGTATGAGTTATGATGTAAACATGTTAGCTAGTGACTATTTTGGATATCATGATATTATTTATGTTTGAGTTGATATGTTGTGAAGTTATATCGTGCTAACTAGATTGATTGTGCAGACAAGATAGCTTCCCCTGAGACATAGTAAGGTACGAGTTTGCTTATGTTGTATATTTGGTGCTTGATTGTTTGATTATGTCGTCTAGTTGATTTATTGAACATGGTATGTTGCAAGTTGGTTGAATGTTTGATGAATTTCATAATATGAGCATTTGTTCAAATGATCTTGTTTTAAGATGATTGTGCTAATACATGCGAGTTGATATAGTTGACATGTACTTAAGTATGATAGGTGATAGTTGTAGCATTATGTATTATGACTGATGACTATGGATTATGACATGATTGTTAGTCCTAGTAAAGTTTGATTTCGAATTGATAGATATGATTGTCTTGATATGTGGAACATGTGGTTGACATGTGTGAGCAATTGTAGGAAACATGTTTGGTATTAGCGTGACAAGGTAATACTTTATGTGTTTATATAACTAACAATTGGGTGATGTGACATCGCATAGTAAGCCTCGATTGCAGCAAGGTAAAAAGGTAAAAGAAAGAATTGGCCAATGAATTCTTTGGCTAGGTTTGGAAATCCTAATTCCAAATGATTGAGTTCTCTACATATAAGGAGTCGTATTAACCTTGATTTTGTTGACATTATGTGGATATGCGCTAGATTCATGAACACGTAATTGATAGGTATATTAGCTAGTCTCTAGTTACAGGTGGATCTATCAAGATAATTGGAGTCCCTTGAGAGATGGCATGGACGTGTTCAGTTGCAAGGCAACAAGCTTGGCATGACAAGATAAGGAAACTGACATATTGTTATGTTTATTTATCCATTGACATTATGTGTTTATGGAAGTATAATGCAGCGACTTGCATGGCAAGAGAGATTGCCATGAATCTTAAAGAAGGCTCAGGTTGAGTTTTCCTTTGGAAGCATTGAGAACCATAGGGATTGAGTGATGTTGTCTATTGTTAGCTTTGTGCTTTTGGTATTTTGTGATTGTTGCGCCTGATTTGAGAGTTTGCATGTGTCTGGTGCATAGCTATGCCACTTTGTTGCGGTGTCATATTGATTTTGGATTTCATGGTCTTCTTCTTGTTGTTTCTGTTCTTGCCTTTTATAGTTTTGATTCTTCGGAATTGTTTGGGAAAGAGGAAAGTTAGTGGAGCTTAGGGAGAGTTATGCAGTACCCAACAGGTAAGGTAAGACTCAGATGAAGCTTGATGCATGAGTAAGCACAGTGGAAGGTAAGACTATGAAATTCGATTGGACTGGTTGGTCAATAGTGGTAAATGGATGGCGGCAGTACAAACATGTGAAAGGTAACTAGAAAAGGTAAATTAAATCTATCTAAAGTGTCGGATGCCTTGGATATGTTGGGAATGGTTGTTCTCAATGTTGTACATGTTGTACACGGATAAAGGAAGTTCTCTTAACCTATACCTTATGTTATCTGGTAATTATGTTATTATCATGATTATGCTGATGTTTATATATGTATACATGTATGTATGTATGTATGCCATTGTCTGACAAGATGATGATTGTTTTATGCTAACGTTTATATATGTATGTATGTATCCATGTATCTATGTAGTTGTCTGACAAGGTTGTCAGGGATCGTTCTTGTGGGGGAATGATTTCTTATGTAGGTGAATGGCATGAAGAGATTCCTGGTTCATGAGGAATCAAGTGGGAAGAGTAGTCATGAAAAATATACAAGGTCAGTATCATATGTTTATGAGTTACGATTATGTGATTATATTATGCCTATGTTATGTTATGAGGGGTAATGCTAACAGATACATCAGTGAAATGAAGCTGTATGTTTGCGACAAGTTGGGACAAGCATGGATAAGGCACTAGGAGCAATGTTTCTTAGTAGAGACAATGTTCTTTTGGATGTGAGTTACTATTGTTGTATATGTTGTACATGTTGCATCTATGATTTTGTGCGCATGCAGTGTTGTGTATACATAACATGTGTACATGTTGTTTATGCAATGTTGTGTACAAGATGGTACAAATAGTGTTGTGTGAATATTGCATATGCAATGCTATGTACATGTTGGATATGGAGTGCTATGTACATATGGTGATCTATGCATAATCTACATATGGTGTTGTGTGCATGATTGTACAAGTGGTGTTGTGAGCATGTGGTGTCATTTACATGTTGTACATGTGGTGGTGTGTGCATGTGGTGTTGTACACATGTCGTACATGTGATGTTAGGTACATGTGGTGTCGTGCACATGTCTTACATGCGATGTTGTGTACATTTGGTATTGTGTACACGTTGTACATTGCTGCAGTGTACATGTGGCATTGTGTACACATTGTGCAAGCGGTGTTGTGTACATTGATTCTATGCACATGTTGTACAAGTGGTTGTAGTGTACATGTGGTACTGTGTACATGTGGTACATATGGTAATGGTGTAGCTGCATGTATTGCATGGTGTTGTATGACGTCTGTAGTTGTATGTGTGTGATGCACACTATGTGTATGTGCACATGGTTGAGGAGAAGGCACTGCGTGTTTTTCTGGTGTGGCAACTGATTCAGAGTGCGTAAATAATAAAGACAAAGGTAGAAACTAAGGGTTGATTAAAGGATAAGTTTCAATATATTACTTCAGTTTGATTATGCATGTGATTTATGATTATGGTCTATGATGATTATATGTGATCTACGATTCTGGTTTATGATGGTTACATGTGAATTATGATGTTGATCTATGTTGGTTGTGTTTTGAGCTAACCTGATGTGATATATTTATACATTTTGATTTGGTCAAATATTCTAGTTTGCTTGTTGTGACAGGAAGCGAACATGATTGCAAGTGTACCTTATTGACAAACTACCAATGAGGTATAGTTTCAGGTTATTTCAATTTATTTGAATCTAGTGGAAATTATGGGCTTGGAATAGGAATGCATGAACATGCCCAATTGGGTGGTTGAGATCGACTACAAGAATTAGTAGTAACAAAAGAAATTGGAACATGTATCAGTATGCTAGTAAAACACTTTAGGAGCAGGGCCATTGTGGGACACTAGTACCCAATAGCGTCCATTAATTTCCATGAGCATGCTATGACTTGTATGATGGTTTTGAGGTAGGTATATGCCTTGGTTTTGTATCTTCCAATGTGAGGAAGCCTTGCCAAGGGATGGATCGCCCAGGATAGGGGATGTCAGGGAAATTGGAAGGTGAATTATTGCATGGAAGGGGGTGACCAGATTTCTTGAGGCACTATGTAGCAGAGAAGGTAAGGTCGCAGATATATTGGTTTTGGTCATTAGCATTGCCAGATGGAATCAGATGCACATAAGGAGTGCACCATGAAACAATGAGCCAGTAACTGTTCATCGAGGGGACAAATGGCGTTGGATTATAGCGTTGGACATTGGATGCATCTTTTACTGTGGCACTAGATTCTGGAATTCCTGGGAAGAAGGTGAATCCTGATACTACTTTGAGGGTGGAGGTGTGAGCCTCTAGATTCCCTTGTTGATTGATGCAAGCATTATATCATTTTATTTTCTAGTTTAGCAAATGTGCATATGTGTATATGTGGTTATTGTAAATACCATAATGAGATGTGTTATAAAGCTCAGATATGTGGGATGGTTGTTATCTAGTCATGTTGTCATGATGTTTTTCTTTTGAGCAGGTTCTTTATTGTAAATATTGCAACGAGCTAAGTTATAAAGTTCCATAGGCAGTATGTTTTCTTTTCAACGGTTTTGTTGAGGTCTTGGTGTGGTTTAACACTGAGGATGGTGTTCCCCAAGGGGGAGGGTTCTATAACAACCTTGGTGAAAATTCCATGTAATACAATTAATAAAGGCAAAATAAGACCACAAGTAAGGGATGTTTATTCCAAGCTGAATGTTTGGAAAATATATTCTAGTGGGCATCACAAGATGTGTGTGTTTTGGCTAAGGAAAATTGGCAAAGGCATTAAAAAGCATTTTTGGCACATTTATTTATGAAAATAAAGGAAATTAGGAGAAAAGTAAGGTGAAAGGTCACATATTGCATGTGAGGAGGAAATTGAAGGAAAATAATGGAAAATGAAGAAATCAGAGGCCTCATTGATAAAAGGGCTTCTAAAGACCAGTTGGCAAGTTTCTCAGTGTTAGGCTTGCTCAGTGTTAAGCTTTTTCAAGTTCAAATTTGGAGCTCTCTCATCATTATTCTCTCTCTCTCACTCTGTTGGTCACTTAGAGTTTTCTTGGAGCACTCTAATTTGGAGCAAATGAATGGGAAGGCAAGGAAAGGAAAGGGAAAAACAAGAATGGATCAAGGAAAGGAAAGGAGGATCAAGCAATTTCAGCACAAATACTTGTGGGTAACCTTTTGCATGTATGATTTCCTAGCTATTTTGGAAATGCATGTCTTTGCATGTTGGTGTATGGTTCTCTTGCTGTCGGTGGTAGGGTCTTGCCGGGTTATGACAGTGGTTTTTAGCGTAGCCTAAATTTTTTCCAGATGCCATGGTATGTTGGGATGTTTATTTTAGTTTTGGAACTTTGGAATTGCCAGATGGATTTTGGAATATGGGGCGGAGGTGGTCTCAAGGTTCATTCCCAAAGGCCTAGGAATCCCTTGATTGGTTTTGACAGGATACACGGTAAATCCTGAGGGAGAAATATCGGTTTAGGGCCTAGTGATTTGGGTTTGGATTGCGGTAAAGCCTAAGAGACAAGGAGACGAGAAATTCCTCAAGGACAATGATGGATTCTGGATGGCATTCCAAGTCCTATTCAGTTGTGATCAGAGCACCGGTTTTGGTGTGATGACAGTTGGATGAGGGTGGAGGTGGTTTAACCTCTAAATTCCCTTGATTGTTCTTGGATTGGTTGTTCTATGATATCCCACATTCATGCTTGGAATATGGCACGGGGGTGGCTGGCTGAAAGAGAGATTTGGTTCAGCCATGTCTATGGTCGGGTGGTGCGTGGAAGTCTCGAATCTGGATGGATTTGACTATGATTAATAAAAGATAAGTTCTCTTACTTTTGTACTGATTTATACATGGATTTAATGGCTTTCATATCTATTATGTTTACATTGTTTTATGTCGGTTATAAACTTGGTTTAATGACTGGTTCATGTCACGATTATTTCATGTATTTACTTGTAACTATTAAATGGATGGATGCAAGACCTAATTGATGATGTAATGGTTCAATGGAGAAGGAGGTATCCCTTCTGGTTATGTTCCATAAGTTTTTTCAGCCATTTATGTTTTTTCTCGTATCCTAGACCTATAGGTTTCATTGATGCCAAGTGTTTGACAAAATGTCAGACCCAGTTGGGGATGCTCAAGCTTATTCATGAGGTTGATTTTTCAATTATCGACATTGTTATCATGTTTGATTTTCATTCTTAAAGTTACAACTAGTTCTAGGTAGTGGCCAAGATTATGGATTAGAAAAGTGGCTCAAATTCCGGGGTCACTGGCACAGAACTGGCAATTCTAGACTACAGTCGCTAGTAGGTAGGCCTATGAGAGAGACTTTAGGTTGATGGTCGCTCCCTTTCCCATAACATGAGAGTGAGTGAGGCATAAGAGCTGCAGAATAGCAGTGGCACCCAGGGACAGGCTATCTGAGTGGCTGACTTGTCTCCTGAGGGGTCTGTTGCTGATGTTGGATGATTGTATTTCATGTTCTGTTGATTCCACTTCCTTAAGGAGACATAGGAGGTTGATTCTAATTGTAGTAGCATCTATCCTCATGTTTACCATGGTTGGAATGGTTAGTTTGGGTAGACCTGGGAGGGGATGTTACATCAAAATTCCACAATTCCTTGGATTACACCTAATATTCAATGTGGACAGCCTTCGACCATACTTTCCACCATTGTTGGACACATCTGACATTGCATAACAAATCACACCAATAAATTTAAACCTAGGCTGCATGGAACATGCCACAACTAATCCCATCATGGACATGCATATCAAGAACACTCACCAACATAGGATCCAACTATATCAAGTTCTCAAAGCAGTCCAACTCCTTCATTAGGGCAAGTGGTTCACCAAGGACCAGGATCAAGAGAAATTATGTCTCCTCATGGAGGCTCTGCACACAATGGAGACCATTGATTCCTAAGGAGGGAGGACTAATTCAGGTGGATATTGGTGGCCACCCGTCTATTCCACCTAGACCTCCAATTGGTTTCATTAGTTTCCTTGTTTATAGCGGCATTTACTATTTTTTAGCATTTTTTGGGTCTTGAACTTTCGAAGCAACTTTGACCCCCTAGACAAATATTTTTTTGAGGTCCACAACAGGCCCCTTACCATAAGAAAATAATGTAGTACTCAGAGAGATATTTCCAATGAGGTATCATATGCGCCAAACGGAGATAATATGACCAAGTTATGACCCCGGGAAGTTGGCTGCCCAACTAACCCCAACGAGGCCCATAAACTCTTGGTGTTCCATCTCCTTGGGTTAGGGTTTGGCTGTTTATGGTTTTCTCTTGTTGTTCAATAATAAAAGTCCCTTAAGCCTCATTGTAGCACAGTTCAGAGGCATGTAGTTTCCACATCTCTTCTTATAGATAAGTTGTCATCGCCCGAGCTAGTTTATTTCCATTTCTATATGTAAGCATATTTCAGTTCTTTGATATTAAATGAAATGAAGTTTTATTTCTACTGCATCTGTATGTTTATGTGTATATAGGTATTTTTTGCATTCCTGCCTAAGTTTGGATCAGGGTTGGAGGAAAGTTGTTTCAGTGTATTAAGTATGTTTATCATGGTTTTTATGGTCTTGGCATGCTTTATATGTCAATGCTTTCCTTACTCATAGAAGAGCATGTTATAAAAGGACAGACTAGTAATTCCTGGTGCAGTTGTTATTGAACTTGCAAAGTGCTATTTTCTAAGAGTTCGCGGTGATAAATTTATGTGTATAAGGCTAAATTACTATCTCTATGAATAAGTTCATTTATTGGTGTTTTACTCTTGAAAATGCCTTGTTTTAAGCATGGAATTAAATTCTCATGTTTAAGTATGTTTGGGGAAAAAAATCTAAGGAGAACCTTAATAAAATCCACAGAAAGATGCAAAGTAAACCTAAAAGCAAATTATAAGTTATAAGGTATTTGTTGTAGCAACAAGATAATGGGTTGGATCAGGCATGACTGGAGGTTTAGGGCTCAAAATGAGTTGAATGGGAGTTGGGCTCTTTTGGGCTAGATGGACATAATTATATAGTCTTATATGTATTAAAAGTATATCAAACAAAGAGAAGGTCCAAAGGACCAAGCCTTCAAGGTAGTTAATGACGTGCCATTAAAATTAGGTCGAACCATGGATGGGTTGGACTTAGTGTAGAATGTGAATATTGTAGCTCAAGAGGTAAATATTCAAAGTGTCAAAGGGATGACAATGGGGAGGCACTTCCGTCACATAATAGAGGGATATCTCGTTCTCACCCCAGAAGTAGAGTGGGTGTGCCGTTTTGATGCGGCCCGGGAGACAAGAGCCACGAGATGGACAATGTGTTTTTTAATTAGTGTGAAAGGTTCTTGTTTGGGTCACGACATTATGGGGGTTTCCCTTTCATGTTAAAGTGGGAGAAAGGCTAGGGAACTACTACATGGATGCCCGAAGGTTGGGCTCCACAATGTACCTGAATATTTTATAATGGGGAGGTATGGTTTTTCACGAGGAGCTAGGGGCCTAATGGGACCTAGGACTGAGTCCATGTGGTAGAGTGACATGGATGAGGAGATGACATGGCATGTGGGAGGAGCGACATGTGAAAAACACAGGAGGCATTTTAAGAGGTCCAGGTGGTGGCATGATGTTAAGATGATGAAACAGGTCGTGGACCCCAGGAGGTTGAAAGTGCACATTCACAGGCCGAGCCATGATTGACAAGGCCAAGGAAATGAGAATTGTCTCAGCAATTGATGAATACATTTATGTCATGACATCAACATGAGGTCATCTCATGATGTTGTAATCACGGTCCCTGGGAGGATCAAGAGGTGAATTATAGTGTTGGGACATGAATGACAGAGTCAGGGAATCATAAATCTCCCTAGCACTTAACAAAAACAAATATTTTCATAGTTCTCAAATTGCAAGGGAGTCAAGGCATGAATTTTATGTGGATGCCATGGTTAACAGAGTTGAGGGGGCATGAATACTTTCCTATAGAATATGTATAATAAGTTTGTCATGTCCATAGGTTTGGTGGGGTAACACCAAAGAACAAATGTGAATGCATAAAAGGCGAGGTGTGATGACATGGAGGAGGCCACAATGGGGGCTATAGGTGATGTGGCAATGCCACATAGACCGACCCGAGTCCCTCACGTCAGTGCACTCTTATGTGGAAAGGGTTTATTGGTTAAACTTTAAATGGCCATAATTTTTTTATCTTAAGATGGATTTCGATAAAATTTATATCTTCGGAAAGATCTCGATGAGCTAAACATGATGGTGTGATTCAAAGTCAAGTATACTAACTTTTGAAGGGGAGGAAAATTTTTAATCCCATTTCCATAATGAAACCATGGATGTTGGGTTAGGACTAAGTAACACTCCTCATTTAGCTAGGAAGGTCCAAGGGGGTAGGAGGTACAGTTACAAATATTCTCTTCACTCAATCCTGAGAGAGAGAGAGAGAGAGAGAGAGAGAGAGAGAGAGAGAGAGAGAGAGAGAGAGAGAGAATTAGTTGATCAGATCATTTTTACATAATAGTGATTCATATTGGATTATTATATTATTTTACATCTATGTTGAGGCTTTCAATGTGGAAAAAGAGGAATTAGTTGATCAGACCATTTTTACCAATGGGACCTAGTTTGGAAAATTGTGGTATAGAACCTTTCTAGAGAATTTTGAGGCATCGTTTTTGGGGGTAAAAATTTATCTCTTTAGTGCAACACCTTTTCTTCGTATTCTACACATAGAGACCTTTCCAACGACATAAGAATCGCCTCAATCATAGTCCATATGAAAATGTTATGCCACTTGGAAGTTGACCTTCTTGTTTTGGCTACCATAATTCGAGAGGATGCCACGTCAGCCCCCATTATTCATGGAAAAGGGGCTAACAATGTGATTATGATGCAGAAGACTCTATAAGAGTATATTTTAACTATGGTTAAGAGTTGAGGTAGTCAAATCCAAACACTAGTAAGGTACAGAGCTATGTTATAATCAAGCCACTAGGAGGAAAAGGGGTTCCATTCCTTTCGAGTTAATTTGGTCCATAAATGAATAAACTAGCTGAGAGGGATATGGAGAAATTACATAGAGAGGATTTGTGCAGTGTAGTATTCCATAGGCCACATGCCATACTTCTTTGTACTCGCAATCATTTTTCTTTTTAGAGAAAGAGAGTAGAGTGGCCTCACCTTCCAGATGGGTTTTCTCTCGAAACATTTTCCTAGGCTATATCTTGTGTCAAATGTGTTTGTGATTTTTTACTTCACTATTTTCTATTTCTGCATAAATTCTAATTCGCATGCATATGCAATTAACAATAATCTATAGATTTGGAAATCTAAAGATAAATAGACCCTAATAATGTAGATTTCATATTTTTAAATATAGTTTTATCAGATCTGTTGTGAAAAACTGTCTAGTGGAATACCAACGACAATTTATAGATCAAATGGTCTCTCAAAGATGCTAACAATATAATAAAAAAATGCAACACAATCTTCATGTTGGAAACCCATTAGCAGTGAGTTGGAATCAATGCACATTAGCTTCAAATATTGACTAGAGGTTCTTGCAAATTGGAATAGCTCTAGACAACCATGTATTCATGAAACAACAAAGAAAAATATTCTATGCAGCACAATTTTGAACAGAAATCTCCTTTAGGATAAAAATAGTAGATGACAATGATAAAGGGGCCTACTTGTTATATTTATAGAGCTAGGATTGTGTTACAAAAGGGAAAAACAAAATCAACCTTTAGTTACCACTTTGAGGGATACAATATAGACAAAAACGCAGCTACATCTGCCACATTAAACTAAATAATCTCAAAACAACTCCCAATCCCTAAGTTCAAAGGCCAATAGGTAAATTGCTATGTTCAAGAAGTATTATAACTCCTAAAATCAATGTTTTGGCCTCTTGAGGTATATTTCTATGTATAGGAGCTCATTGGCCTTTGAATTTAGTTACTTGACGTTTTTTTGGCCAAAAATAGTTGTTTCTCATCATTTTTTAGGCTCAATTTAAGATATTTTCATTGAATTCAAAATTTGAGTGGAAATAATCAATTTTAAAGGTTGATTGGACTCTCATCTCAAATTTTGACCTTTATGGGGTAAATTTCTTATTTGGATAACCAACAAACTCCTGAGACCCGTATATATATATATAAATATATATATATATATATATATATATATAATATATATACTATATATATATAATATTAATATATATATATATATATAAAACTGATCATTGATATAAATACCTTTCATGTGTTAATTTATTCCTTTTAGAGGGGTATTAGGTTGTTGAAAAATCCATTTGACTTATTCGAAAACAAGGTAAGTCATTGTAGATTCCATTGCCTTGATGATAATCCCCACAACACGGTGAGGATAAATAATCTATTATTACGGGTTTTTTTTTGTTCATCACACTATCTTCAATTTGGAAATAACACATGAGCCAAGAAACATTGTGTTGATGGTTATATATTAATTAAAATTACTACCAACAAAACCCTCCTAGTGTTTTGGATCCATATGCCTATAACTCATTCTTAAGATGTTAGGTCATCAAACCACTAGATGCGTTAGAGGAAGTGAAAATATTTCCAATGACCAATTAAACAGTGCATTCTACCTTACAATTGGGAAGTAATGTGTTTTGCATGTGTGGATCTTGGAATTGAAGTTTGTAAATTTCACTAAGCTATAAACGTTAAAATTTTTCATCTAACATATTATAGAATTCTCATATTCATTTTTAATAAGTTCACAAACATATCATGGAGGTCAAAG
The DNA here is from genome assembly GCA_000404065.3 of Pinus taeda. Taxonomy (NCBI): domain Eukaryota; kingdom Viridiplantae; phylum Streptophyta; class Pinopsida; order Pinales; family Pinaceae; genus Pinus; species Pinus taeda. The sequence continues at coordinate 95,387 of APFE031197825.1, forward strand.
TCCACCTACTATTTAGAATGTTATAATTTACCAAAATTGACAAACCTTTGCATCACCATTATTTGTATTATATAGTTTTCAATCAAAGCTACTGATATATTTAAAAATAAAACATAAAAAACCAATAATTAATAGTGAACCTAAAGCCTAGCTATTCAATGCACCCAAAAGGGAAATCTTTGTTAAAATCATTTGTTTCAATTTAAAATCCACCTACTATTTAAAATGTTATAATTTACCAAAATTGAAAAACCAAAATGTTATAATTTACCAAAATTGAAAAACCTTACGTGTATTATATAGTTTTCGGTCAAAACTACTAATATATTTAAAAATAAAACATGAAAAACCAATAATTAATGGTGAACCTACAACCTAGCTACCCAATGCACCCAAAGGGAAATTTTTTTGTTAAAATCACTTGTTTCAATCCAATTTTAATCAAAAATAATTTTAGTGCTATGAAAATCCATATCTTCGTACTTAGAATCAATTGATTCTACTCAAATCACCTCATACTACATTAAGTGATTAGATAGTGGCCAATGTACAAATTTAAATGTAAAGGATTTCAGAAAAATATGTGGTAGGATCAACATTCCAAATAACAACTATTATGTTAACATGTATTAATGATTTATGTTTATGACAAACTACATATTAATAATATTAATAAATGGAGAAATGACAAACCATTAAATCTCAAGACTCCATATATGACTAGGAAAACGTATCAGTCACTAAAGTGGTTCGCTGGTTATTAAAAGAAATAATTATAATTAAAGTGAAAAATTTTAGTTGCGATTATTTAGAAGAGTATGGAAAGAAATATAAAGTAGATCTAAATTATAATAGCAGAATTATATTATTAAATGTAGTTGATATATTTTAATTAATATTATTTTTCTTAAATTAATAAATTTAATGAGTGTATATCAATCACTATTAACATAGTGTGGTTGTATTAATTGAGAATCACTATATATAGGAGGATTAATAGATTTGTGAATTAAAATGATGGTTAATCATGGTTCACTAAGTATGATTATGATTGACCATGACCAAGTTTGACCATAGTTAATAATGATCAACTTTTATATGGTTATGTTTGATTGTAATTTACCATAATTGACTTTGGTTGTTTTTCATCATTGTTGACTATATTTAATATTATTACTTTTGCATGAATATGTAAAATGATAAATTAGATATAAATACTAACATCTATTTTAAAACCGATCATATCGACTAAGATTAATATACCTTAAGGAAATTCTGGACAAGAAAATAGATTCCACATAGCACACTAAGATTAAGTAACAAATGAGTAACTCAGTGTTAACATGAGAGTTATTAATATGTGGATTTACATGGGAATGAGATTAGTGAATAATGTTATTAATACTTTACCATGCATTTATTGGTGGATTACACAAAAATGTTAATAATGTAAATATGAGTAACATAGTTTTTATGGAATTTCATTTCTAAATAGAAAACTTTAGTTAACATCAATATAATAATATTAATATTATTAGATATCTATTCACTTTATCGATATAGTTGATAT
>APFE031197825.1:97442-116863 GCA_000404065.3 Pinus taeda
TTGCAGTAGTCTATAAAGCGACTTTTTGAAAGTTTTTCTGGTGGATTTTTCCAGTCAAAATCCGACAACAATTCATTGGAATCCCAAGTTTGATAGCTAGTTTCTGCACAGTCAATGGCTCCCAGGGGTTTTCCAGGGCACTGAATCCAAATATGCAGTTAAAAAACCATTTTAACTGCTAAAAATCAAGATTTAACCTCATTTCTTCCGCCGGATTCCGTCACCGGAATCTCCAAAAAGTCGCATTATAGACAACTCCGTATAAATTTATCTAAACCTCAAATTTATAAGTGTTAAGAGTGACCCCATTTCTATAGGTGCAAATATTTTGTAAAGTTTTACATTCTTAAAAGTATGCCCTTCAAGAAATTTGATCATTTTCAATGTTTAATAGATTTCGAGTTTTAAATCAATTTATATAGGTAACATTAAAGTTTGTAGCTAACAAGAAATTCTTTATATCTTATAACTATACCATATCCAAGACTTATCGGCTAGATAAATAAATTTACCCCATATAGAATATAAAAACCCCTTTTTAACATAATAAAATAGAAAAGTATATCATATAGTAAAAACTAAACACTCCTCATGCATTGCAATGTGCTTAAATTCCATTGTAAATGTGTTTGATGCAACTAAATTTATTAGTGAAACCTCAGACAGGGAACTAGAACTTCACAAGATGCTTACCCTTTGTTATATTGTACTTAAGGTTACAACACTCTTCTCATATTACTCGTAATTAAGCTAGTTGATAAATGAGATGTTGCGTTTAATGATACATTTTCCATAGCTATTTGTAAATTTATAATCCATGCACAAATTGCATATATCATAGTATTATAAATGAAAATGCTTATATGTTCTTGTGTTAAAATGCACTTTTTACAACTCTATGGAAGGAGATATGTAATTTCTTAGATTTTCATCATGGAGTTGACATGTTGTATTGATAACTAAAAAATTTCAATGTCCACTATAAATAAAATATTTCCATATTTATTTTAACTATCATAATTTTATATCAATTTATATAAAAGAAATAAATTACAATATACATGGTATATTAAAAAATGTTCAAGGCTCATATCTATATCTATATCTATATCTATATATATGATTCTAAAGATAAAACATTTTTGTTGTGTTGCTAAGAATGATTGAGTTTTATTAATCTATTTGATTATTACATGGAGTTTATGGGTTGGAGTGTTTTATATAATATTATATATATATATATAACCAATGTTATAAGAAGTTAAATAATAAACATATAAATTTCTTTTTTAGGTGAAAACATTTTATATATAAATTTTTTTAAAAAGAATGTTGAAACCTTGAAGTATTTGATTCTTTTTTGGCAAAGATAGATTTGAAGTTAAAATGGATCTACCCTATGTTTATCATTATTTTTTGATAGTTAAAATATTTAAATAATGTGTGGTTTAGTATAAGAAAGAATTGCAATAATTTTCATGCTAAACATGGAGTTGACATATAACATATACAAATAAGTATAACCAATATAAATGGATTTATATTAAAAAAATAAAATCTTTCTAAATGCAAATCTTTTCTCCAATTTTTCCATCAATTTTATCTAAAAATTTAAATTCTACTACCTCTAAACATTTAACGCTCTACCCCTTTCAACTATTCTAGAACATCTCTACCAAATCTTTCCTCCAATTTTTCCATCAATTTTATCTAAAAATTTAAATTCTACTACCTCTCCCCCTTTCAACTATTCTAGAACATCTCTATCTCCAGTCAACTATTCTAGAACATCTCTACCTCCAGTGACATTTAAACATTCAACACTTTATCTAATTCCAACTCCTTCTAAAACACATCCACCTACGATTTCAATGCATTCTGTATGCAAGGCACTTTTTTTAACTTTTCTAGAAACATTTTTCTAGAAGACCGCAGCTATGATCTTAAAAGAGAGCACGTTTTCCGATACAGCATCATTTCTTTTTCACACTGTAATGATGGTCATAGAATCCAACACCGCAAGCAAGAAACCTGAACTTTACGTGAACACCTTATCAGAATGTTCCTTTTCTTCCTTTGTTTTATACCACAACTTTTCTTCCTTTGTTTTATACCACTACTTTTTTTTGGAGAGGTCCTCTACCAGGGACTATACCCCACTTAAAATTGAATTCTCATACCCCTGTTCACTCCCTAAAACACCATTTTCTTGACCTCCTGTTATTCATATGCCATCCCGATGCTCCCCAGACCTTTCCTTTAAGTCTTCCACGGGCATTTCCTGCGTTACCTATATCCAGAGCACCCTCATTTAAACCCCCTAAACCTTCCACGATCCCTCACGGTGTCCCTCCTGAAACTCAATCATTCTCACGCGCTTCTTTTTTATCAACTCCTATATTCCTATTCAAACCCTGAAACACCATTGTCTTGACCGCCTACCACTCATGCATTTCCCATGGGGCACCGGCCGTTTCTCGAGTCTTACACGTACATTTCCTGCGTTACTCATGTTGAGAACACTCCTATATAAACCCCATGGACCCTCCTGTAACCCTCGTGCCCTTCACTTTCTAGCTTCTGTTAATACTAAATCATTCTCACGCCCTTCTTTTTGGATCAAACCAAGAGTACTGAATAAAGATTTTGATCATTTTCGTGTTGGTTTTTCTGCTAATTTCGCAGCCATGACCGGGACCTCATCAGAACAGTATTCCTCGGTCCACGATCTCACAGTCAAGGTAAGATGTATTTTGATTTTAATTTCTTTCTTTGAATCGTTCTTTGATATTATTATCTGTACCCCCATTTGCATACGAGATGCTGAATGGACAGTGTTAAATTGTATGCAGGATATCAGGGGTAATGATGTGGATCTCAGCATTTATAAGGGAAAGGTTTTACTCATTGTCAATGTTGCCTCTCAATGGTAATTACACCTTTCGCTTCAGATTGGATGAATGATTTCATAATGGATATATTTTATGTTGCTAAAAAGCAAAAGGAAAGAATTTTAGAGCTCGTGTCTCTGTAGTCTTGTCAAATCAGACCTTTTATAAGATTTAGTTCCAAAAATATGTTTGGAACAAACTATTGATGGATTATACAGGGTTATTTGTTTTGTTACTGAAATTATCCCATTTATAAACTTTACTAATTGGGAATTCTCTGTTCTGTTCTTTGTCTTGCAGTGGGTTGACTACTTCTAACTATACTGAGCTGAATGAGGTGTATGCAAAGTACAAGGATCAAGGTACTATCCAAACATACATGGTTAATCTGATTAAATAATTCTTAAATTCCTTACTGTCCTTTTATATATCAAGTTGTTGATATGTTGACAATAGTATGTGCTATACATCAATTTTTTATGGCAATGGATTAGGATCTTTAAGTCAATTATTTTATTTGAGTATGTTGAAAACTTTGCATTACTTTAAACCAGTTTGTCGTTCTGTTCACGTTCTTGGGTTCCTTTCTTGACACTACATTAGTCTATTATTGATCAGTTTTATGTCCATAATAACTTTTTTTCAGGGTTAGAAATACTGGCTTTCCCATGCAATCAGTTTGGTGGACAGGAACCAGGTGATAATGAACAAATTGCAGAAGTAGCCTGCACTCGTTTTAAAGCAGAGTTTCCCATATTTGACAAGGTCTGCATCTTATTTCTGTTTTTTATACCTCCTCAGATTACTTCTTCTTGTTCTGCAATAGGAGGATTCATTTAAACTCAACCAATCCATCTGGTTGATTCTTGAGATCCTGGGTGCTAAATTGGCAACTCTGTAATGTAGGTGGAAGTTAATGGTAGTAGTGCAGCACCTGTGTACAAGTTCTTGAAGTCCAGCAAAGGTGGGATTTTTGGCAAAGACATAAAGTGGAACTTCACTAAGTTTTTGGTTGACAAAGATGGAAATGTTGTTGAACGATATGCTCCAACTACGTCTCCATTGAGTATTGAGGTGTTTGGCCAGACCCTCTTTCTTATTACTTCCATATATCATATACTGCAGATTTGGTCGCTTTACATACAAACTATGACATTTAAAGGGTTTTATTAAGAAAATAGTATATTAAAGGAACTCACAGTGCAGTAAGAGATACTAATATTTTCTATCTCATGTGTGCAGAAAGATGTAAAGAAGTTGTTAGGAATGGCTTGATTCTTTCAAGAAACAACATATTATGCCTTTTCTGTTGGGAAATATAAAAGCAGCTGTCATTCAACAAGACATTGTTATATTTGCTGCACAAAATTCAAGGGAGTATTGTAAGGGAGTTTGTCAGTTTATCAAAGCACTTATTTTATTTGAGTTGCTCAAGATTCAAAGGAGCATTGTTAGGGAGTTTGTTGGTTGATCAGCCTGTATGTTATGGCATACACTGTGTGTCATGTATTATTTTTTATATGTTTTTCTCTACATTGTCATAATGCGGATATATCAATGTAATGTCATTATAACTTTTTGAACGCTTATGGAATGAAAAAAGGACGCGGATAGGTTTGTTTTCACCAATAAGTTTAACTTTTGTCTGCCTATGGAATGAAAAATGCTGTGGATACACTTTTTTGTCTTCCCAGGGAATGAAAAATGCTGTGGATACAGAGCTTAACTCAATACATTATTAATATTGTGTTTACATTTTTCAATGGAGAAGCTTATGAAGTCCATAGTTCATTTGGAAAAAGCGTATTGATAGTTTTATAAATGGATATTGAAAAAAATAAATATTTTTTATAATATTAATAATTTTTAATATATAACTTTAGAAATATTATTTTTCAGAAAGAATTAAATTTTTTGAGTTTTCATTTTTATAGAGTATAAAAATTTGAGGAAAGAATTGTATTTTAATGGGTTTGATCATTTTTTACTAGCATAAATCTTTTTAGCTCCCAATTTATCAAGTGTTTAAAAAAAACCAAATCTCTCCACTTTTTTTGGGTGCAAAATTTTAAAAAAAATCTGTAGTTCAAGAGATTTGATTTGAAGTGAAAATGGATCTATATTGATCATTAATAATACAATTTATATAAATTTCTAGTCTAATGCATATAATATATAACTAACACATTCCTATAACATTTTTTTAATATATATTATATTTATTATATAATATAATAATATAAGATATTTAACTATATTTTTTTATGTTTAACATAGTGATGATGTGTATACCACTGTAAATATTAAGTTTTATATTTATTAATATTTAATATAAGGATCCAAATATAATGGTTTAGCATATATATTTATTAAATTTATATTATTTTTATTTTTTTACATATTTTATTATTAAATTTAATTTGTATGTTTAAGAAATATATGTGTTTGAAATAACATGGTGAATATCTGAATTTTAATTTCAAACTTGTAGTGACGATGAACACACTCATTGGTTCGAAACGCGTCCACAAATGTATTATCATGTGATTTACCCCGCAGAAAAATTCTTTCTCATAAACTGATATGGGATCAGAAGCCTCTATCAACATATTTAAATTTTATTATTTTAATTTAATTTTAATATAAAATACATATTATATATTTTATTCTTTAAAATTATTTTGTAATTATATTAATAAACAAATTACATTCCTACAAATTCAATTTGAAGTAGAATATATTATCTTTTTAATTCAACCTATATATATATATATAATATATTAATATATAATTATATATTCATTTTGACACCTCATATAATATGTCACAACAACATACCTGATACTAGGTTGTAAAGTTCTTCTAAGCCAAATCAAGAGGGTCATTTTAAAAGTCACATAACTAGCATTGCACCAGATGTTGCTAAGAAAACGTCATAAGGCGGTAGAAAGGGAACTAGTAGCTTGAAGTGTCTTGTAAAATCGATGCAATGTCTGCATTCAAAACGATATATTTACAATGCCCAAGATCATTCAATCAACATTTATTACCAGGACAAAGAACAATATAAAGACCTGGAAAATAGGCTTTTGATCACCCTATGAGGACACAAATGAAAATGTTGAAGTTACTTTCCTTGGACACAACTTTTGAAGTGCTTCCATGGTGATGGATAATATCTACAATAAACATATGATAGATATTGTATAGAAATCAATATTGGAAACAAGTTACAATTCATCTAATCAAAATCGACATCACAATTACAGTACTGGAACAAATTATCAAGCTAAGTCTAAGCAATCATAACTCCAAAAATATCTAGAGACTATTACTAAAAATTACTTGTTTAGCATCATGTATCATTCTAGATGTATTTCTATCATGTTTAGTCATGAAATGTAAGATGCATTTATAAAACTTGAAAAGAAGAAATTGAAAAATTTTACAAATGTGCACCCAAAGATGAGAAATCTAAAAACATCTTCTATTTTAGGAAAAGTATACACATTGGTAATAGTTGCTCTTCAATCTACTAAAAGATAAAAAGTAAGTATTTTTACTTGTCTTGCTATTTGTGTCACAAAATAGCTCCACGAATTGCTTGTCCAGTGCACAATCATTATAAAATACAGGTTTATTGGCATGATCCTTTGAGAAACACAAAAATATCACCTCTGCTCAAAGAAACATAATAAGTTATATATTAAAAATAAAAAACAAGGGGCAAATATCAGAATCTTTTAGTATAAGCATAAATCAAAACTCTCTCAACGAACATTAATAAATCGTTTTCATTATTGGAAGACTTTGTTCGAGTGTGACCCTTTTCAACTTCATTGACATGGAAGTTCACACTTACAACTTCAAGTTTGTTGTGTGCAGTTACAGACCTGTTTGAACTCGGGTGCACAAGATTGTGAATAATAGTTTTTCCTAAAGAATGCTTGAACCCATTAGCTTTCGATGAAGAATGTATGAATCTATTAATTTTTCCTTTCTTTGTGCTCATAAGAGGTGTACCTAAAACAGGAGTAACAATTTTCCTCTAGCCTTTCCTTGATCAACACCACTAAAGTTGGATGCCATGTTGATTGTAAGGAAGAGAAGAAATGGTGGTTGCCAATTCGAAGAGTACCTGTGAATATGCTATCAAATGAAACAAAGAAATGTTGCTTTATGAGAGATATTGTATAAGTCAAGTCTTCAAAGCTACAAAGCCCATAAATGAGCAAGTTCTTTCTAAGATGTTGGTTTGTGATGTATATTGGGATATGCATCCTAAGGAAAATCATCATTTTGTCGTAAAAGAGTTTCTTATGTTTAGAGATGGTGAAGCTCAGGTTTCATATGTAACTCCATGCTTCTTAGCCACTATGGCCTCGAAACTCCTCTTCCTTTTTAGTCCATTGACTGAACCCAAGTACACACTTTGAAGTTCTTACTACACTTTTTAGCTCTAATCTCTCAGCAGTGCTGAATTGTTTTATCAACAACATTTGCTTCTTCCAAATGTGGAGATGCTTTGTGTGATTCTTCTTCTAGAAGAGTGAGATTTATTATGCACTCATTTAAACTTGGAGGCTTATTTTTACAAATATGTTTGTTACTATTATCTTTGTTCTACACCTGACATGGCTCAAGGAGGTTCATTGGATCATTTAAAAATCTATCAACCATGTTTGCCATCAATTGTTCAGCTATTCAAAATCTATCCAACCTTTAATAGATTCATCCTCTACATCTTCTACAATTTGTCCAGGCAGGAACTATTTGAACAGGTTCTACATCAATCAACTTTTTTATTGCCATTTATCTAGGTAGGAACTATTTGAACAGGTTCTACATCAATCAGTTTTTTTACTTCAAAGAAATGACAAAAAAAATCAGCAAGAGTATCCTTTCTTAGTATAGCTCTGTCACTAGTGATTTTCTTGATTGCATTCTAGAAAAGTATGCCCCTTCTAATTATTGAGTAACGATTTGAAAGAAAGAAGCTCATATAAAATGCAACCTTTGTAGTATTATCTTTTTACACATTTATAATGTATAACTTATGTGGTAATGGTATAACCATGTGTCATCTTGCCATGACCTTTGGGCAATTGGCTCTTACTATATCATTACAGTGAGTTGCGACACGTCCTCAAGCGTTGTCTTATCTAATAGGTTGTTATATTAGGATGGTACATGATTGGCCATGCATAATTCTAATTCAAAACATTGACTTTGTTTTAGATGAACTATATTTAATTGTTAACAACCCTAACTCGCAGAACACATTTTCTACATTGGTGTGTTGATTACAAATGAGAAAATGTATTCATATCTATCTATGAATTATTTTTATATAACGAATAGAGTGATGATAAGTTGAGTTGAATACTAGGCATGAATCTCTTTACCTTGCACAAAAGATTGTATAAAATACCATACAACACTTTGTGATTGAGTTAGCAAAAGTGTCATGCAAGAAAGCTACTTTTAAAAATCATGAAAGTAATTTAAACTATGCCAAAAGAAACTTGTTTTGTTTTAAAAACATTTTATGTTGTTGACATTTTAGAACTTGAATGGTAAGTAAGTCCCAAGATCATCCCACTTTTGATTTGCATGAGATTACAAATTCTTTGTTATTGTTACATAGGGGAATGATTGATAGATGAAAATAGCTTCCATTGATCTTTTAGAACAAGATTGGTTGAGAAGTTCCAAATAGTCATAGGATCATCTTGTTTTTTATGTGCATGAGACTAAGGAGTTCCAAATCTATTGTTTCTGTAGAGTGACAAGATAGATCAAAGACATCAAAAAACATTAATATCTCAACCTCAATTATGTATTGGCCTCGTGGATAAAATTGAGTTTTAAAAAAAGAATATTAAAAGTTGGAATAAGCTAGATGAAGGAAAATGGTTCTTTGAATTTGCTTCTCCATGATGCCTAGACCCTATCCAGAAAAATGATGGGGCTTACAACTTTCTCTTCAACAAACCTATGATTTGATCAATCAAGAATACTAGTGCCCAGAAGTTGTTCTTAAACAGTTATAATTACAAATTATTATTGTAATTTGAATTGTAATTTTAAATAATGATGTTTTATTGCAGTGCTTGCATTCTTTGCATTCTCCATTGAATACAGGAAGGACACTATCACCCACCTTGAGGTCAATTACCCCTTCTCCAATACTCTCAACAATTTTGTGTTCAGAAATGACCAAAAATTAATCAGAGGGAATTTTTTTCCATAAAATGCTACATTTCTAGTTGAATAAATAATTTCAAACAAACACAAAATGCTACTAGTTGAGATGGAAAACAAAGCTTGAAATGCTAGATGTATACTGCCTCAAATGGATGACAAAATGGCCAAATTGTAAAATATGATGAAGATGATCTCGACAACTATTAAAATCGTTGACATTTGTGCCAGAAACATGCCAAGTCAATCTTAATGAGTATGCCAATAAGTGTAATACTGCCTCAACTAAATATATCGAACATCAAAGAAGTTTGAGTGTATGTGTGAGTAACCAGATTTGATAAGAACATGCATTTTAATGATTTTCTCTTGGATGTTGGATTTGAACTACAATTTATGGAGAATAACCATGTTACGTTTGTTGGATATTAGATTTGTCATTAATTTTTACCATTTTTTGGATTGGGCAACTCTTCTTTATAATCGAATTGGGATTTACTTCATTAACACAAAAGGTTTTCCTGAATAGGTCCCAACATTAATGTGATACCTATGTGCAAGTGCACAATTATATTTCCATTCAAGACTATAAGCAAGATTACTAATATTGAGACCAAACTTACATTATCCAATGATCAAAGTGAGCTTCTCATATGATTTCTTGGGAAAGGTTTGCAAAACACATCGCCCTTTGCTGCTGGTTATTACAATAATTTTCAACCTCTAGTGCCTTATAATTTGGGATCTCTATTTGAAAGCATGAAACTGCACTAGGGACTACCTCCAGAAGTCATCCTCATACCCTATCATCGTTGCTTTATATCTAGACATGAAACTAGGATTGGAACAAAAAAGTAAATCTTGGATCTAGTGATAACTTTGTGTCTTAATTCCACCGAGATATGATCTTCCTGGTATCGTTATAATGGGATGCCTTCAAATTCACATTTATCAAGTGCTCAATCATTGAAAAAACTTATCTAAAGGCATATATAGATTCATTAACATAATGTTGTAGCGGCTACAACCACTCTTCAAAATTTTACCTTAGCTTTGTTATGGAGCCTCCTTACCAACCATCCTTAGAAACATGTCTTTCATTGTCAAGTACATAGGCTTCAACTGATTTTCAATGGCTTGCTAGCTTGTGCATGCCAGTTTTTTTTCACTCCCTTCATAGGCTGCCTTTCTGAACTCAAGCTATTTGTTGGATGAGCAGCTCCCCCAGAAAATTGTGTAATTTTGGAGGGGAACTAGCCTTCCCTCTAGAAATTGCGCAAATCTACTAGGCAACCTACTGGGCTCCAAAATTACACAAAACAATCAGACAAGCTTCCCACGGAAAACTAAGAAATTTGGCCTGCACTGGGCCTCAGCCTAGAAACTGCGCATTTTTGGGAGGCAGTCACCTACTGAACCCAGAAATTGCACAATCCCTCAGGGACATCCATCCCAACTTAGCCCAGAAACTGCACAAATCCGTCTCCCAGGTTTGCAGGCTATTGCATGTGCCTTCAGATTGACTAGTTCCCTTTGGGACCCAGCAAACCTGATTTGCATACATGGGCTTCTTTTCTCGAAATAGAAAAAGCAACATGCAAAAAAACATCCCTAGATTTTAGGGATCTATTTTCAGCAACTATAGGTTACATGCAAAGATCATTTTAGAAACTGCCCTCCAAGTGTCGCTTTTTCCTAGATTTGTGGCATACACGTCATGAACCTCAAACTTATTTATTCGACATTGTAGAGCTCATTCTTCACATCGATCTTGGATCTCTGACATTCCGCATCATATCTAGGAGTCGTCGGCATGTTCAGCTCAATGTTTTCAGGGTAAGTCTGCTTTACATGTATTTTGCAACTTTTCTGTCTCTTTTTGTGTTTTGGCTTGGATGAGTGTTGTCTGCTTTATTTTTGTGAACACTTGTTGTAGTTTACATGCATGTTATCCTGTACAAGCATCTTTTTAGTTTTCATTTGCATCTCAGTACTGTCACATGCATGACATTGTTTTTGTTACCGATGGTCGCCGATGCGGCAACCCGTTTCACACACATGCATGTTTTCCCCTTTTATGAATCTTGCATTCGTTGTTTTCATACATGATCATTCACTCTTGCTTACATTTAGTTTTGCCTTGCATTCGAAGCTTCACATGTTTTCAATTGCCCTTCGGCAGGTCTGGGTAACCTTGGCCTGGGCCTTGCCTTGCCCGGACAAAATTGCACCTTTTTTAGAGGGAATGCTTTGCTTTCCTCCTAAAATATGCACAAAACTAGCAAGACATTGTTGTCCAAGCTTACTCTGTGCAAATTTGAGAGGAAGTGTTCTGTTGGCCTAGAAAATTGTGCAATGCAGTCCCTCGACTTGCATGCCTCGCTGACTGAAATTGTGCATTGCACAATCTTAGCCCCCATCAGGTTAGCCTGGATTACACATTGCGCAATTCTAGCAACCAACTAGCCTCCCGACAGTCCGGACTTGTCTTTTGCGTAGTTCTAGTAGTTAGTCTCCTAACCTGCCAGTGAAAATTGTGCAATCCTTGCCATTAGTCTCTCGAGTATGTTGCATGTCAGTCCTCAAGTTTTCTTTGGTTTTCAACTGACAGATTACTTTCCATGAATGTCTCCATGTCTCTAGGCATATCAAGTGTTCGTTCGTCTCTCAACAGTTCAAGTTTAATGGCCTCCAAGAGAGCGGGATCAAAGGACACTGACGGAAGCATAATTGAAGATGCAGTTGAGCAAGTGTCTATGAGTTTGTCGATTTATGAAGACACCAAGCTGCTCGTAGACAAAGACATCAAGCTAAAATGGCAGGACATCAATGATACATTCTTAGGCCCATTTGGGGAAGATCTGGAAGACCGTAGGGTCTATTTGAATATTCATAAGCCTGGCTTGTATCAAATTGCATGCAGGTGTCCCGCATTTCCATGCGCAGACATGATAGATTAGATCATCTCGCACACTGATCCCAAGACAATGGCATTAAGCAGTGTCAATGGGACAAAGATTGATACCTTCAGGTCACAGGACTATCAACAAATATACCACTTTTCGTAGTCGGTGATCATAATGGAAACACCCTTCAACAAACCCAATAGCAGTGCAAACTCTAGGGATATCTTGAAGAGCTGGGTGAAGGAGACAACCAAGTTCAAGGTGACACCCAACCAGCTTTACAAGATGAAGACACTGCGTAAGGCATATTAGTGCTTGGTCATCTTTGCATGTCGCTTGTACGACCAAGAGAGCACGGAGACCTTCCTGCAGAATAAGGTGATCGCATTGGACCAACTAGCCAGTGAAAGAAAACCATGAAACTAGTCTTACATGTTAGCTCACAGGCTAAAGGAACAGGTGACAGGAGCCCGACAGTCACCCAAAGATCAGCAAGCAGAGATATACATGTCCATATACATTCTGGATGCAATCTGTGCTCGTTAGCAGTTCCTAGGCTTGATTTGGGCATGGACATCAGTGGAAACCTCTGTACACACTCACTGCAAGTTGTTTTCTGACTGCAACTTCCGAGGAGTCATCACACAGTTGTCAGACCATTTTGTCACCCTAGTGTACAAGATGATATTTGAGCAGGATCCACCTTGCATGTTGCAGGAAGCAATGGAGGCATTAGTCCACATAGCGGATTGGTATGCCTCACCTCTTGGCACCTTCATATGAATGTACAATGCAGAGAAGCCTCTACATGTTTTACCGAAGTTTTCCATGGACAAGCTCGTCATGAAAGAAGTGTTGTACCACATATCGACAAGACTGTCAGCTAGACTGCATCTGAAGAAGAAGGCACCCAGGCCTGCTCTTCCATTGTGGATCGAGTTGTAAGAGATACGGAATCTCAAGAATGTTGATGCGAAGACATAAGAGTTTAAAAGATTTATTTTCGACACCAGAAGCTTTAATCCATATGACACACATTGCTTTGTAAAGGACCATTGTACGAGAGTGAAATTTCCTTGGATCCACGGGGCATGTCATTGGGCTGAGGAAGACCAATGGAAATATTTCCACAACTTCTCCAAGCTTAATGAACCTGTCGGCACAAATGTGGAATGGTTAGTGAAGCAGCGTGAAGCAACATCTGGGAGAGCACCATCATTAGCAGTAGCAGGGGGTAACATACCTACGTGTGACAAAGGCAAGAGAAATATTGTTGGCAATGCAAAGACAGAACAAAAATGCAAGTTCAAAGAAAACCCAATTGTGGAGAAAGCAGCTTTGGAGATAGAGGCGAAGAGGCGATATCACGACAGGAGGAACGTGCGAAGGCAGAGAGATAAACAAAGGATGGAGGAAACAATGAAGGAGTTGCAAGAGTTGAAGCAACAACTCTGGGAAGAACAAGAGTTGCATAGACAGGAGAAGGAGCAGCAGGGATAGACACAATAAGAGGCACAACATACACAGATTGATGAAACTGCACCCATACAGGTTGTAGACTCATCCGAGTAGCTAGCACAAAGAAGACAAGGTGAGCAGTCGCATGAGTAGGACTTCGCTCAAGAGATTGAACAAATACTTGAGCAAATGGATACGGAGATGGAGTAGCTAGAGTCAGAAATGGATATCGATCTCATGCCTTACAACTAAGAGGTCGAACCACCAACTTCACCAGATCTGGAAGCAGAGTAAGTCCTGAGCGATCAAGGAGATACTGATATCCTTGAAGATAGTCTAGAAGCAGAGATGCACAACATATCATTCGATGAGTCACAGATGGTATGGAGTTTTATGTCCATAATAACTATTTTTTCAGGGTTAGAAATACTGGCTTTCCCGTGTAATCAATATGATGGATAGGAACTAGGTGATAATGAACAAATTGTAGAAGTAGCCTACACTTGTTTTAAAGTAGAGTTTCCCATAATTGACAAGGTCTACATCTTATTTCTGTTTTTTATACCTTCTCAGATTACTTCTTCTTGTTTTTCAATAGGAGGATTCATTTAAACTCAACCAATCCATCTAGTTGATTCTTGAGATCCTGGGTGCTAAATTGGCAACTGTGTAATGTAGGTGGAATTTAATGGTAGTAGTGCAGCTCATGTGTACAAGTTCCTGAAGTCCAGCAAAGGTGGGATTTTTGACGAAGACATAAAGTGGAACTTCACTATGTTTTTGGTTGACAAAGATGGAAATGTTGTTGAACGATATGCTCCAGCTACGTCTCTATTAAGTATTGAGGTGTTTGGTTAGACCCTCTTTGTTATTAGTTCCATATATCATCTACTACATATTTGGTCACTTTGCATACAAACTTTGACATTTAAATTGTTTTGATTAAAAAATTAGTATATTAAAGGAACTCACAATGCAGTGAGAGATACTAATATTTCCTATTTCATGTGTGTAGAAAGATGTAAAGAAGTTGTTAGGAATGGCTTGATTCTTTCAAGAAACAACATATGCCTTTTCGGTTGGAAAATATAAAAGCAGATGTCATTCAACAAGACATTGTTATATTTGTTGCACAAGATTCAAGGGAGTATGGTTAGGGAGTTTGTATGTTTATCAAAGCACTTATTAGTCCCTTCCATCTGGCAATGGCCAGGGACTATAGTAATCGATTATGCCCATCTTAGCATTAGTTCACCTGTTTGTTAATCCCATTGATCACAATATAACTAAAGTTTCTCAACAAAGACTGATTTGCTATCCAAAGTTTTTCGATCCAGATTTATTTTACTTCTTATTTGGCCTCTTCCCAAGGCCAAAGAGCAAAACCATATGTTATAATTAGTAATTTGTTTCATATTTTCAAACTAGTAAATACTGGCTAAATTAATGCTAGCATTAACAAAGCACATTAAATGCCAGTTCTGTTTCATCAGCATACATGGCAAGTTTAATATGTTTCCTTTCCTAGCTTTCCCTTTTTGACGTGTGGATCTTTTCGACACTGCCATTTGGGCCTTTGTAACACTTATGTGGCGCTGGGATCTCTAGAGCTGGGTTTAATACCTTATTGCTGAGAATCCCAGGTCTCTATCTTCATACCATAACAATATCAGATCTCTAGAGCTCGTTCAGGGCATGGCTATTAGCCAAAGAACCTTGTTTTGCTTCTAGAATACCCTTATTTTGCCTCTGTTTTGTTTCTAGTTCAGGGCATGGCTGGAGTTTAATGTCAGGTTGAACAAATCAATGTTTTCCTGGATTGTTCTTGACTTGATATGTTCTTGACTCTAGCAATAAGATAACAAGAGTAGAATAAGCTTAGATTATTATCTCCTGTTTCCCAGTCATATGCATTTTTCTAGCGCTGCACCTCCTGTAAAACATTGATAAACATTCGAATTAAAACAGATATTGTGCTATTATTAATTTAAACATATATTGATATGATTAACTATCAGATTTAATATGTTATTGTTGATAATTCTTGTTAATGTAGACCTTGCTTAATTTGAATGGAACTATTTCTTGTTACTGTAAATGGAACTATTTCTTAATTTAAATGGAACTATTTCTTGTTACTATAGAACTTTTGTTCATTTTGTTGTTGTACATAATAACAATTTTTTGTTCATTTTGTTGTAGTTTGTAGTTTCTGAAATCCTGAAGCAACTTCTAGTTCAGAACTTTCTTAAACAGCTTCTCATTCGGAACTTTTAAGAACTTTCTAAGGTTGGACTTTTAATAACTTTCTTTTAAGCTGAACTTTTAAGAACTTTCTTAAGCAGCTTCCTGTTTGGAACTTTTTCTTAGGCTGGACTTTTAAGAACTTTCCTTTAAGTTGAACTTTTAAGAACTTTCTTAAGCAGCTTCCTGTTTGGAACTTTTTCTTAGGCTGGACTTTTAAGAACTTTCCTTTAAGTTGAACTTTTAAGACCTTTCTTAAGCAGCTTCCTGTTATTGTAGGCTATTTCTTAATTTGAATGGAACTATTTCTTGTTACTGTAGACCTTGCTTAATTTGAATAAGCCATACGCTGACAGGGCGTGACAACCATAACAATTTTTTTTTTTCATTTTGTTGTCTTAATGATTGATCTGTTTGATCTGTTCGCTGGGTGAACACACCTACATCACTTTCACCACCTGCATCATAATCACAATATAGATATACAACAAACTTGAATCCTTAGATATACAACAAACTTCAATCAGCAAAAACATATATGATATTTAGAACAAACTTCAATCAGCATAAAAATGTATCATATTCAGAAGAGGTAAGTCAATTTTATTTTGCGTAAAAGGATTAGATGGATGATTGACTGCTCTGATAATTCGTTGCTGCAGAGGTCCAAGTATGTCAAGCGAGTTATATTAAAAGATTCGAAGAGCGAAAGGAATATTTTCTCTACTATTTTGTTGTGACTAAGATTTAGGAAGTCAAGATTCACAAGCTTACTGATTTCAGTAGAGTTAAGAAGATAACTCTCTGGAAATACAATTATTTCCAAAAAAGATAGAAAAAAAAGGAAATACATAGCTTCAGTTCGGTCACTTTACCCATATTGCTTCCTTAGCTTGCTTTGGTTGCTACAAGCTGTAACATTACGAGCATGGATGAAAGAGGTTGTCAAGTTAGCTTATTACTGGAGGTATTCTACGAGTGAAGTGGTTGGAAAATAAAGCCAACTAGTGTCAAAACATTATTAAACTATCTCTATTTAGAAGGAATGGTTCATGCGAGCCTATTTTGCTACAAATCCAGGACTTCAAAATTCAACAACTGACCTAATGCACTAATTGCATAGGAAGATACTAGGCAAAGCAGAATTACCCGCTTAGATTATTTAAGCAGTTCCTCCAAACTGACTTGCAAGGACCATCTCAGGCTCCTGGTTTCCTAGAGGATTATGCTTTTCTAATTTCTGGCCTTCTTGATTTGTATGAGGCTGGAGGTAGCACAAAATGGTTGTTGTGGGCAATAGAACTGCAATCAACTCAAGTAGACTTTGTTGCATATCAGGTACAATGGTAGTTCGAGTATAACTAAAAATACCAATAGAAATAACAGTGAAATTACCCAGATAGCAGTGGCATAAAAAGCATATTTATCTGGTTGTGTTACCCCTTTCTAGCTTGTACGATTGCAAACACATGGAGTTGGAGTTCCTTATGAATTTCTGTCTTCGCTAAAAAAACGTTGAGCCATACCAGTTAGCCAAGTAACAGTCCTAGGGACATGCTTTCCACCCGTTTAGTTGACTGGATTTAGAACTATAGCTTCAATTGCGACTGATGAATTTCCTACTCAAATCAGTTGCTTATTCCTTTGTCGTGGAATCTGCGCCTAAAGACTTCCACTGGGACTCGGTAAAAAGAATCTACTGCCAAACACCAGTGCTACCGAACATTGTCAATCATAACTTCCTTAGTCTATTGTCATAGCCATACATAAAATCATAGCTACCTTAGCTTGTTGGCATAGCCATACAGAAACAACGGCTGGTCCAAGAATGAACGATGCTCTTACTGGTTGCATTCAAAACCTGAATGAAGGACGCTCTTACTAGTTGCAATCAAAACCTAGCTTTTTAGCTGGTTGTCAGATAAACTCACCCACTCTCGGACAAATGTGAGGGCTCGCTTGCTTCCTCCTCCTCTTTAATGGATCTGAGAAAGAAATCACAACTTACGCATTCTGTGTGGTTTTCTTCTTCCCTAATTACACAAGTCAAAAACTCGCAACATCAAATCCGATGATCTGGTCAAAGAGGAATTTGGATATGGCTGAAAAATTTTGCTCTGTGTGAAACCTACTAAATTATAGGTATGAAAGAAAATGTGTAAGTTTGGTGCAAACATCTGCCAAAATTCATGTGTAAATATGGCTGCAAACATCTGTCACAATGCATGTGTAAATATGGCTACAGATTGCTAACCAATGCCTATTTTTCCAAAGCATAGAATGGAGTGGTCCACTTTTATGAATTGCCAGCACAAGGGACACACTCTAACATCATCTCCTTATTTAAATGTCCATTAATTTTAAATCTTCCATATAATATTTTACGTGTAACATTAATGTTGACTATGTACAATGGATATTGTATATCTCACTTATTTTAAAGGCCATCTTCGTAGTTGTCTCTTTTTCCACACCATTCAATAATTTTACATGGTTGTGTTAAAGTGTATATGAATAATAATCAGCTACGCCTTATAACACACCGACTTCATAGTCTCTAGCTCCCTCTAGCTCCGGTGTTTTCTCTTCACTCAGCGGATATATTGGGTTCATAATCTACATACCTGACTCAGCGGACATACCCGCTTCATGGTCTACATACCAGACTCAGCGAACATACTGGCTTCATAGTCTACATACTGACTTCATAGTCTCTGGCTCCCGTGTTTTCGCTTCACTTAGGGGACATACCGGTTGATAGTCTCTAGTCTCTAGCTAAGGTGTTTTCTCTTCACTCAGCGGAAGGGACTTGCTAGTCTCTGGCTACCGTGTTTTTTCTTCGCTCAATAGAAGGGACTTGCTGCTTAGCAGCCTATCTTGTTTTATTTTGAGTTGCACAAGATTCAAAGGAACATTGTTAGGGAGTTTGTCGATTGATCAACCTGTATTTTATGGCATACACTGTCATGTATTATTTTTGGTATATTTTTTTCTACATTGTGATAACGCATATATATCAATGTAATGTAAGTTTAACTTTTTGAATGATTATTGAATGAAAAAAGGATGCGGATAGGTTTGTTTGTACCAAAAATTTTAACATTTTGACTGCCTATGGAATGAAACATGTTGTGGATACAGATCTTAACTCAATACATTATTGCTATTGTGTTTACATTTTTTAATGGAGAAGCTTATGAAGTTCATAGTTCATTTAAGATAAAACAATTTTTTATAAATGGTTATTGAAATAACTATTTTGTATAATATTAATAAATTTTAATATATATTTATTAAATTTTAGAATTATTGTTATTATTTTTTTTTTTTTTTAGTTTTTAATATTAGAGTGTAAAAATTTGAGAAGATTTGTACTTTAATCGTTTAATCATTTTGTTAATTGAATTATCAAGAATTGAGATAGAACTATTATATCAAAATTTTAGATAATCAAATGTGCGTATTTAATAAATTTGATTTTTTGAATTTAAGAAGTATCATCTGTAGTTTTAAAAATATTAGTAACAAAAATACTACCAACATAAATCTCTTTAACTCCCAATTTATCAAGTGATTAAAAAGATCAAATCTCTCTACTTTTTATGGGTGCGAAATTTGAAAAAAGGTTTGTAGCTCAAGAGATTTGATTTGAAGTTAAAATAGATCTATATTGATTATTAATGATAAAATTTATATAAATTTATAGTCAAAAGTTATG
>APFE031197825.1:117075-133212 GCA_000404065.3 Pinus taeda
TACTTACTTTGACACCTCATGTAGCATGCCACAACAACATACCTCATATTGGTTTGTAAAGCTTTTTTAGGCACAATCAAGAGGGTCACTTTAAAAGTTGCATAACTAGAAATTGCACCAGATGTTGCAAAGGAAATGTCGTAAGGCATAAATTCGAGAAGTAGTGTGATATAAAAATTCATTGAAGATAAAAATTAGTTAAAAAAATGCCATTCAAAGGTAGAAGATAAAGAGAAATCACTTACATTATGCCAAATTGGCAGATTGTATAACCTTTCCAACATAGATTGCCTCTTAATCTTCAAAGATGGTCTTTCAAGTTCCAATAGTAAATGTTTGATAGATTTTGAAAAAATATAGGTAGTAGATGACATCAGATAAGCTAAATAAAATAATATTAATTCATGAACAATATGATGTCAATCTTTCCAAATCTAAATTTGCATCACAACGTCACAAATTTCAAACATCATCATGTATTAGATGAGAATGAGCCAAACATCAACTCCTAATTATTCATAATTTTTGGTGTAAAACCTGCAACTTCGATGGGTTTCATCAGTAATAGAGCTCAGACAATTTTCCAAATTACAGTTTTCATGAATGGCAGGGAAACTGTATGAATTATTTTGAAAATCATTTATTTGTTCGCTTTTTGGAATCAACTTGTTATGCTTCAGTAGATAACTTGCAGGTTGGTAGGAAAAAGGTTGCAGGGATTAAAGACCATCCCCAACCAATGACTAGGGGAGCTCAAAAAATGAATATGGTTCTGTTAAATGCTAATGGTAACCTATTGCATCTAAACCTAGTGAATGTAATCCACCATCAAGCAAATGAAAACTGGATTATGGAGAAGGCTAAGAAGGCTAAGTAGTAGTTGGTGATGATAACCCCAAAGATAAAGATTTTTTCCTTCCCACCTCATCCCCGGCAACCAATGTAGTACGAGTCATTAGTTTCTTATGTTCCACTCTTTTTCCCTAGAATGGAATGCATTGCATCCTTACAACTTCATATGTATATTTATGCTCTTCAAATACAACAAAACCAAAACCCCTCATCTTCATCATTCCCAAAAATCACAGTAGAATCAATAACTTTCTTAAATTCTCCTTCCATAAACTCCTCAAACTCGCTAATTGACATAAGGTGGAAAACTTCCAGCAAAGACCTTTAGAGAATTCACATCATTAAATTCCTCATTGGAATAAGATCCTAGAGAAGATGTAGTTGAAGGTTGAGTTCCAACTCTTGCACCTGATAGAAGACTTGATGAAGCTGATAAAGGCTTAACCTCATTGTGTCCATGGGGAAATTGCACTTCAACCCATTTAGGCAGATTCCATTTTTTTCATAATGCATGCACAACTTGATTTTATAATTCCCTACCCCATCAGAAATGTTGGAACTTATTTCACTGCCATGAACTGTTTCTACTTTCTGGTGAAAAAGATCCAATACTTGTTGATCCTTCCAAAGTTCTTCTTCTGAGTGAGAAAAGTGACAATCATTTCCCCACTCACACTTCTTGTTAGTCCCATAAAATGGAAAAGAACATATTTGTATGGATGCAATGTAACTATCTTAGTAACATGTATCTCCTTCACATTCGAAGTTGAATCTAAACTATTTATATGCTTGCAAGACTTTTTCTGGACCATTTCCCAAGTCGAATTTGTGGTCTAATTAGATTCTTGTCCACTGGAAGAAGGGAATTGTGAGGAAGTTTCTACTTGGAACTTTTTTGGAGCCTTTGCAACATTTTGTGAGAAGGATTTAGCCATTGGAGGATTTTTCAGGATGAACAACATGTTGCAAAGAAGATACTTGTTTGGAAGTAGACAAAATGCTTGGAAGCATTGAATCAGTCCCACATGATTTTTGGAAATGTGAATACTTGAACCTTGTTAAAGATTTCTTAATGGAGGACAAAATGCAACTTTGAGAAGTTATAATATTATCACATGCTTCATCAAGGAATTATTTATCATGTAGACTCAACAACACACTCACCTCAAATGAATGTGTAGACTGAATATGATTTTGATTTCTCAAACCTTTTACATATCTATTGGCTCCATGTCTGAGCATGAGAGAAACAAATGCAAGATGGTAATTATTCACAACATAATGTACATGGGTGTATCTTGTTCCTGTGAGTATGTTTATACTTCCTCCATGCTTCTTTATTATTAATAGGAGTGCCTTAAGGTGTGCACGACCTGTACCTGTGTGAACAATATTTGGTCCTGTATTGTTTCCAGATTTTACGGTAGCACCAACATCTAAATTTTTTTCCACAATCGAACAATTTACACTGCATCCATTGAGAGGATTGTCATGTTTCAATGCCCAATGCAAAACTTTATTTCCATCTTGATATGTGTTATTGACTAAAGAAAAAAATGCTAACAAAACATCTATAAGTGCATCATCATTTACCTAAACAACTCGAATCAAAGGAGGCAAATAATTTTTTTTAATGAGCATTCCAGCTCTATACAAACTGGAGAATACATTCTATGTGACTTGTCACTGATACAAAATTACATTACATGTAACAATGAGCCTGAGAAATAATACGACTGAAGACATCCACCATCTTGTAAGAATGGAATCTTATGGAAGCTATCTACATTAGTATTGTAAGTGAAAAGGAAACAATTTCACATTTATATCTCACAAACAACACACTTGAAAACAAAAATAATATATTAAGTGGAGAGATTCACCATAAATTATCAATCTAACAAATAAGAAATATGACAAAATAATTCCTCAAGTTGAATTTCAAGGCTAAATTTGCATTCATATATACATTATTAACATCATAACATTACAAAAATTGTATCAGATAATTATACGAATACTCTATGTTCATTCAATATATATTTATGACTTTAAATGGTATGCAACAATCAACGAACCAATATTTATAGACCATGAATGGTAATAATGGTAATGATCACTGAGTGCAACACAACTCAACAAAAATGTAACTATAATTTCTATCATCTATGACTTTAACATATTATTATTTCTATCTTCTCTAAACAATTACTCACAAATATATTTTTTAAATATAATTCTCAATTCTAAATAATAAAAACCAATAATTTATCCCTTTCGTTTTATGTGTAAATAATGTTTGAAATCAAATATAAACTCATAAATTGTGTAAATAATGTTTTTGAATGCTTAATGAATGGTGATATTCACATAATGCAACACATCTTGACAATAGTCTCCTAAACAAAAATATAACTATTAATCTCCCTCAAAAAAAATATAGCTATTCTCTTTATCATTGTTTACCCTAACATATTTCTATTATATCTTCTCTACGTCTAGGGCAGCTCAGTTTGTCCTTATAGTCCTTCC
This sequence comes from Pinus taeda, assembly GCA_000404065.3. NCBI lineage: Eukaryota > Viridiplantae > Streptophyta > Pinopsida > Pinales > Pinaceae > Pinus > Pinus taeda. The sequence continues at coordinate 120,460 of APFE031197825.1, forward strand.
TCCTTCCATTCATTTACAAGAAATTTAGTCATTTCCCATGACAGAGCACACTATGTCACACATATATACCCCTTCAAACAACTTTGAATTGCATGCTTCCAAAGGAAAATAAAATGATAATTTTAGTAGACTTACAAAAAGAGGGATTTGTTGAGAAAATGACCTTTTGGTTCTAAGCAAGCTCTCATAAATTGTATTAAATCTAGAGACATCATCACATTGAGAAACACATTTTTTGAAAAAATAATATTAATACCAACCTAGAAAATCAATTAATTCCACTAAATGAACCATAAAAATATATCCTAGAACATGCTAAGCAAAATACTTAACTTTCTTCAAAGGTCTATTTTCAACCCATTGCTACCTCATTTTAGTCCACAAAATAAAGGTTGCAATATGAACATAAATTTCAGAGGCTAAAACCAAAATAAAATGATTCATTCTTGTTTTATATTTAGTTTTACCTACCTTTTATTTTCAATCCTTTTCTTGAAGATGGTCCTACATTATTTCTATTTAAATATGATTAATAAAAAGGAATAGGTGAGAGATTTAAGATTCATAAGTTATGTTCAAATGGATAAAAAGAAGACAGAGAAATAAATTATATTCATAAGTGGTGTTTTATCATTCATATTTCCATATAAAAAATTAATCCTATACTTGTACATATACAACCGTGCGCCACCACCGTTGAACTATGGTAATCTAATTCTTAGGTGATGCATTTAATGTACTATGACAACTTTGGGTAATATAAATAAATGCATTTTAACAACACTCAATACTTCGACCCAGTTATCAGTACTTAGTCAAACTATCTAGAGAGTGTATTATGGTTGTCCACTTGGCAACTGTTCCTCAAGATGTGCTGTGAAATCCACGGTTCACCAAGGTCGAGCTCATTGAATGGTTCAAATTGATTATTGTAGTTTGTGGAGTAACTAACTACCACCCCCTCTCTGCTTCTGGATCTCATTTTCACATTTTGCGCTTCTCGTTTCCACTCTCAGATGTCATGTAGGGTTTGATGTAGTGATGGTTCCTTCTGCAAGTTTTCCTTCGGCCCTATGTTCTTCTACATGTGGGCAAGCATCGACCCCGAAGTAGGTAAGATTAAATCCGATCCCTTAATTTTTTGTGTTGGAGGTTTTTTCTTATTATTCCTCCTGTTCTCAGAAATTGACTAGAACGGTTCATTTTACAGGTTACCCATTTCAAGTCTGCTACCCCCAGAGATTTATGGTGCCTTGGATGTGTTCTTGTAAGTAAGTTGTATTGCTTACTTGGTAACCGATTAGATTCTATCATCAAACATGCTTTCCTAACTTACATTCCAACGATTGGTGTTCGTTTTGTTACTACAGGTGTGTTCTTCAACCTGGGTTTTCATCCAGAGATGTGCAGGTATGCCAGGTGAGCATACCCTCCTGATTAATAAGAATCAATGACAATTTTCCAATTTTTTTGTTAGGGTTATCAAAAGTTTTCATTAAAATTATGTTTCTTTTGTAAATCATGTGCAAATACTTTTCGTTCGACCTTAATTCAGTTCTCGGCAGGTGATTACATCCTCCTTTGAAATGACATGTAGCTTCTCAACTATAACAAGTGCAGATAATTCTCTTGGGCTTCCAACCAGACTTTGGAAAAAAACCCAACAAAGTTAGACTTTATGTTTGTTTGTATTAAGGTTGAATCCGACCCCTTAATTTCTTTTTGTGTGTTGGAGGTTTTTGCTTATTATTCCCCTATTCTCACAATTTGACCAGATTCATTTTACAGGTTTCCCATTTCAGGTTCTGCTACCCCCAGATATTTATGGCACCTTGGGTGTGTTCTTGCAAGTAAGTTGTATTGCCTACCCGGTAACTGGTTAGATTCTATCATCAGACATGCTTTCCTAACTTACATTCGAACGAGCAGTGTTCGTTTTGTTATTGTATGTGTGTTCTTCAACCTGGCTTTTTGTCCATAGATGTGTAGGTATGACAGGTGAGCATACCCTCCTGATTAATAAGCATCAACAATAATTTTCCATTTTTTTTTTTAGGTTATCAAAATTATTCATTAAAATTCTGTCTCTTTTGTAAATCATGTGCAGATACTTTTCGTTTGGCCTTAATTTAGTTCTCAGTAGGCGATTACATCCTCCTTTGAAATGATAAGTAGCTTCTCAACTGTAACTAGTGCAGATAATTCTCTTGTGCTTCCGACCAAACTCTGGAAAAAAACCAACAGGGTTAGACTTCATGTTTGTGTGTATTGATATTTCTTTTTCGAAAGGGTTTCGAATACTGGAGTTAAGTAAATCGAGGGTTTTAAATTTCTGTTGTAATAAACAATTTATGCTATTAAGAACTACCCCAATGTACTTATTTTACTACGGTTATTAAATTTTGTCACTCAGGACACAGTTCTCTTACAAACATCTTATTCCCATGAGTTGGTCCACTGCTGGTTTAGACTGCATTTGATATATTTTCTTAATTTGGAAAATTCAGAACTGATATTTAATATAAATGGCTTACAGTTCTTTCTGAGGAATGTTGTAGTGTTTTTAAAGTAAATGGATTTGTTTCTAAATCATATACTGGGCGACTACTTCTTTGTGTGCTTGGGGTTCAAAATGTGGAGGGTTTATGGTCTAATTATGCCTTTCTGTTCCAAGCTGTTTTAATTAATCTCTATATTTTCTTCAATTTCCATTATTTTCATTCATTTTCCTCCTCACATGCAAACTATGACCTTTCACCTCCCTTTTCTCCTAATTTCCATTATTTTCCTAAATAAATGCCAAATAATGCTTCATCCCTTTCCAAAGCCTTTTCCATTTCCTTTTCCAATTTCCTTAGTCATAATAAACGGAATGAACACCCATTAGAATGTTTTGCCCACCATTCAGCTTGGAATATGTGTCCCATCAACCATGGCCTTATATATATTTTCATGATTTTTTAACCAGGGTTGTTACAATTGAAAATGCAGCAAGAAAATCCTGATTTAATTTTGTCCTTGAATTAAAGTAGGAATAAAATTGCAATTCCACATCACAAGACAAATTGTACAAGTTAAATAAGTTAATTAGACTTAGTTGGCTCAGTTAATTCAAGTTGAGGGTCTACCTTGAGTCAAGTAGAGTGTCACCTACTTTATAGCAGCCCTGGTTGAGTTTATTTTGAATTCTAATTAATTAATTCAGTGTAACGAAGTTAAAGTCAGTTAAACTAGTTTCAATTGATGGAGGAACTAGTAGGAGGTCAAACAGTGGGGTGTTGCTTCATATGTTCAACCAATTAACCAATGATTCACTCATAAATAACTCATGCATGTCAAATTTGAGAGTTACCTAGTTGATATTAGAGTTCAAGGGCATTGTACTATTAGTTGTATAATCATCCAAATTGTACAGGTGGTGCATGAAACCAGAGGAAGGCCTATGAGGATTGCGTAATTCCAATTGAGGAATTTCCCCTATTAATAGGGGTTAATTCCAAAGGAAACAACGCAAGGAAGTAGGGACTTTGGCAAGTAGAAAATTGGTTAAGTATTGGCCTAGGATTTGTTTGGAAGTAGTGAAACAGATAGAGATAGTGTAGAGGTTGTTTGGGATTCAAAAAAAGCATTGTAATCTTCTCATATTTTCGAATTTATGCAATATACAGATAGCAGGGATTTTTAGCTGTGCTTCCCTAGGAAATCATTGTGTAATGTTTTTATTGAATTCTTTCTCTTGTATGCTTCATGATTTCTCGATCAATTAATTATTTACGCTAATGATTAGAGTAGATTCAAGTCTTTTGTTTTAGAAACTTGCATAAGAAGTTCGAATCTATAAGGAATTTCTACAGGAAGACTCAAGCTCTAATGTCTGGATTAGTGGTGGGATGATGATTTGGCCACACTTTTGTTATGATATTCCTCCACGATTATTGACCAATTCATCTATCGCTTTCTTTCTCTGACTATTTAATTTCCCCTCTTGGACTTGGTTGTGATCAAGTTTGGTGGTGTTGAAGGTGTCTTTTGACATAGATCTTGACCCATCCACCCCTTTATTACCCCTGTGGTACACTATCAAAGCTCAATACATCTCTTAACATTTCCATAGTGAAATTTTGGAGTTGAAGTGCATTGTAACTTTATTTAAACTAATGTTACGTAAACAAAAAGTTATGATGCCTTTAGCCCCCTCTATGCTTAGCTCCTTATTGCTCATACACCATAGAACCACCGCCTATGACCATCAATATAGCTCTTTTGTGATGTCGTATCGGAGCCTTCATCCATCGTAACTCTATTTAAAATAAATGTTACAAAATCAAAAAGTTTCGATGCCCTTATCTCTTTTTTGCTTAGCCCCCTTACCGTTTGTCCCCTATAGGACCGGGTGTTATGACCATAGGCTCAGGACTTGGGTGCTACAATCATCAGGCTCCTGTCATGGGCCTATCTCCCTTTGTATTTTCTCTTTTTCCCTTCTTTCCTTTAAATCTCCCACAACCATGGGCTATCAACACATCGAAGCTCTTTTCATCGTAAGTTCTTCAAATTTGAAATTAAAACAAAGTTACGATGTCACCCTCTCCCGATGAGCTCCATAGCACTTCGGTGCTTGTCCTTGGTCCGTGCCCTTGGTTCGTTGGGCCCTTGAAACCAAACACTAATAACAAATCGGAACCCTCTCTCATCGAAATGTTTTTTCAAAAGGAAATTACATAGGAGTTTCGATATTCACATCCCAATATGGTTCATAGCACTTAGGTGCTAAATCTTCTCTCCTCTGGGTTCTTTAGATCTCTCACGACCATGTGCTAGTCCACATCAAAATCCCTTCTCATCATGACCTTTTCAAAATGAAATTTCAAAGGGGTTTTGAAAACTTCAACCTTCGATATTCTGCATAGCACCTGGGTGCTCCACCCTTTCTATGCCCTTGGTCCCCTAAGTCCTTATGACCAAATGGCACTTAACATCAAATCCATCTTCATCAGATCAAAAATTTTAATAAACAAATTTGACAAGAGTTACAAAAACTCCATCCTTTGAAAAATCGACCTCTGAAATGATGTCACGTAGAGGCCATCATCTCCACGTGGCGCCTCCCTAGTGGTAACACGTGTCACCCAGATTTACCCCATTAGGCCCTCAAAAATGCCAAAATTGAATGCCACATTTCCAATTTATAGCTACATCAGACTGACGTCCTCAACCATGTTTGCTTCTTGGGGCCAATCACCAGCTGGCATGTGTCTTCGGAGGAGGAGGGAAAAAGGGGCCCTCAGGTCCTTGTGTTTTCAATGATTTCCTTTGTATTTTTTTTCTTCCAATTTTTAAAGAGTTACGATGCTCGAATCCCTAAAGCTATGAAATGATTGAGTCAACCAAGGGAAATTTTAAGCATGGAAAATTATATTGAAGTTTAAAAACAATGGTGAATCTCATTAGTCCCTAATATGCAAATTGTAAAATGTTTATTGATATTTGTAAAATTATTCAAATTATAATGGTTTTATATATAATTTTTATATAATGTTGGCAATTTTTATGGTAAAATAATTTTATATTGTAAAATTTGGGTGAATCATTTTTATATAAAAAGGAAATTGGCGAATCGTTTTTGTGGAAAAATCATGGAAAATTAGCCCACCTATGAATATTAGCCCCTAAAATTCTCCATTTGATTGACCCTCTGAGATTCGGGTTCCGATGTGCCCTTTGCTATAATGTTCTGATATTGGGTCCCGGTAGTCAGACTCCCTTTCCAATTTCGGCACTTCCTCTTGGCTTTCGGACTCTAAATTTCGGCTTTGGGATTTCAGCTCTCCCTTTTGAATTTCGGCTCCTGATTTTCGACTCTTCCTTTAGTCAACCAAGAATGCACCTGTCCTTCTCTACATCAAGATGAAGAATAGGACCATTTGACATAAATATAGGATGGTATCATAGGTGACAACATAAGGGACCTACAACATTAATGTCAGTGTCAGAGCACTCACCGACAGAATGGTCACTCAGAAAATTAGTTTTTTTTCTATTTTTAAATAAATTGTCTGACAGTGGCAAATAACAAAAATAAAATTCCCTCCACCAGAGTAATTATGTCCCATCATAACTCTCTAAGCCAATAAAAAATTAGAAATAATATTTTCAAGAAAATTAATTTTGCATTTACGGAAAATAAAAATATTCAACATTTTTCATGAAACTTTTATTAAAATTGTAAAAGAATAGTGAAATAATGTAGATTCAACGCATTTTGACTGTGATAGTCCCTGACGAGGTAGGGACTAATAACAAAAAACATTGTAGGTATGTAATAACAATATGTAGTTTAGCGAACTGTCACGCTGATAATAATGTCTTCTTCAATATTATGTAGCAATTACAACAATGTTTCTTATTATTTTGTCTTACACCATAAAGGGTAGAATATGTTGTTGCTTTCAAGAATCAAACCGTGCCTAACAATGTTTTGACATCTTTTTGCCAAAAAATGAATAAACAATATTAAGAACTATGTTCAACTTTGCATCCATTATATACTCTTGAATTTCTTAACTGAAAATTATTTCAATATCGAAGAAGTTTATCTGAAGTGATTAAATAGTGAACTAGTCATAGTAAGGATATCTGCATAGATGATATATGGACCTAACAAAAAGGGTTTTCCTAAAACCTCTACACCCAATGGAGACATAGTCGATGCATATTGTTCTACAACATTTCCATTTTTTTCCACCAGAAATTTTGTGAGGTTCCACTTTATTCCATCTCTAAAAATCTCACATTTGCTCGAATTCAAGAACTTGTACAGAGGAGCTCCATCACTACCATTAACTTCAACCTACATCATAGAGTTGCTAATTAATCCCAAAGATACAAAAAACAACTACATTGACTGTTTAATTTAAATGAATCATCTTTCATAACAATAAAATAAATAAGAGATATAAAAAACAAAATATGAAGACCTTGTCAAATATGGAAAACTCGGCATTAAAGCGAGTGCAGGCAATTTCTGCAATCTGCACATTATCACCTGGTTCTTGTCCACCAAATTGATCGCAAGGGAAAGTCACTATTTCTAATCTTGCAAACAGTGCACCAGACTCATTACATTGTCAAAAAAGTTTCAAGAGTTTGAAAACAAAATAAAGTTATGAAAAGTGGTTTAATGAAAATTGATGGTATTTATTGAACCACTCAACATCATGTTTACTCTCTAGTTAAGTAGATATTATTGAACTTTGAAATATATCTTCAATTTAAAAGACATTCATTAGAGAAATTTTGAAGTTTAAAATTGACCTCTTAAGGAATATTATAAAATAATAATGAAAATATTATAAAATAAAGATTATATTATTTTTTGAAGAGAATAAAGAAAAAACTATATTTTCAACTCGTATTTCGAACTTATATTTTTATGATTTTATTGAAAATGAGGCCTATCGGAGGCTTGAACTATGTTTGCACAAGAGCTGTCAAATCTGGCCGATCAATGGTCCAGATCCGATCGACATATCGCATCGGCGGTGACAGGCGGAGGCAGTCAGAAGCATAACATGCGATGGGACTGAGCTGATGCAATATCGCGATCGCCAATATCGACAGATTGCAATCGGCGTTGACATAGACCCTATCATATGGGAAAGAACTCGAGCTTGTGTGATATGTGATTGCAACTTGTCGCATCGTCACATCACAGAGGGGTGGAGATATGTTATATGCTATAGATGCGATGTGATGGCTGGACCCGACGACAATATGAACCGGGTTTTATATTTTGAAATCTGCCGAAAGGCATTTCTTTATGTATTTTCGTATATTAAATGAAATACAAAGGGGAAGCGCGATGCGATGAAAACCAGACCCAAAAGGGTTCTGAAATGAAAATACATGATATTTGAAATCCGTCATGAGCCAATTTGCGGTGTTTTCACAGTTTTTTATGTATTTCTAAAAATAAAAAGGGACAGGCCAATTGTGACTTGCGACAACAACTAAGGGCGGACCCGATAACATTATAAAGCACATTTATGAAGATTTCAAATCCGGTGAACATTGTTCTCTGTGGATTTTCCTGTGTTTTACAACATTCTTTGTGTAAACAGAGAACGACTGTTTCTAAGGATTTCAAGCGTCGATAGTTTCATTCCGTTACAGAATAGGTGGCATTCATCCTCGAGGGCATTTAGTAATGATGGCTAACGCTCAGAGAAGGGATTTGAGCGGACTGTGGCTGGAAGACAGAGATCCCGAGAGGGAAAACAAACAGACAACGTCGATTCGGCTTAAAAGCTGTGAATGTCAAAGATAGAGGGATGTTGAGTAGACTGTTGGTTGTGGAGGGTGTTGTTGGGTTTATTTTGCTGAAAGTGAAGCCAAAGCAGGAATCTGAGATGAAGGAGGCAACATAGAAGAAAAAAGGCAGCCAAGGGAGTCACTTGGAGTTCAAGTGAAAAGCCAAGAGGGATGTAACTTGATAGAGAGCAGAAAGAATCCAGAGCGAAGAGCCAGAGAGCTAGAGCTAGAGCCAAAGAGCCAGAGTCAGAGCCAAGAGCTAGAACCAAGAGCCAAAGAGCCAGAGTCAGAGCCAAGAGCTAGAACCAAGAGCCTAGAGCCAGAGCTAAGAGCCAGAGCCAAGGGCCAGAGCTTCAAGAGCCAGGGATAAAATGGTGTTTGAACCCACTGTTTATGCGTAGAACAATAGGAGTTGAGCCAAGAGCTTGTAAAAGGGACTTATACCATAATCCCAGAGAGCCTAGTTGAGTTGACTAGAGCTCACGGAGATGTAGCCCAAGAGTTGTGGGTGAACTCCAAATTAAATTGTTGTTTCTGTGTGATTGTTTATTGCTGCATTGTTTACTATATATGCATTTATATATATTGTTCAAATCACATTTACCCAGTTTGGGAGATTAAAAGAATTAATTTTTTTAATGGAGCTTCTAAGTCTAAAATTAGGAAAAATAAAATATTAATGGGTATTAATATAAAATTGGGTTAGAAGGTTCCAAAAGTCATGGATCAAGCCAAATATAATCTTAGTCATTGATTAGAGATTTAATCTCAGCCATTGAAGGACCAACGAGAAAATTATAAGTGGAGGCTTGAGGGTCAGTGGAAGAACACACCAGAGTGATCAGTCATTCATTTTGCTAGAGCGGGTTTGCTAAGAAAAGTTGAATCAATGATCAACAGTGAGGGCCAGTGAGTAAGAGGTAGAGAGGCAAAGACAATACTGAGAGGCTAGTGCAGAAGCAAAGAGAGTGAGAGCAGCATCTAGTCCAGGCCACGCAGAGCCCAATAGAGACAGTGCAGAGGCCAGAGGGACTACATCATCCACGCAAAGGCTGCTAGAGTGACGTAGAGGGTCCCAGAGGCTGCGCAGTGCCTCAGAGGGCTGATGCAGAGGGTCAGAGGGCTGATTCAGATCAGCAGGAGGCTGACGTAGTGGCTAGAAGGGCCAACGCTGAGCTTCAGTTGTGCCGGAGAGGATTTCGTGGGATAGGTTTTCTGAATACTTGTTTCTGGATATAGAGGTATTTTTGTTGTGTATTTTTTCTCTATTGGGTGAGCCGGTTAGGCACCCAGTTGTACTCAGATATACTGCATAATAATATAACCCTCTGAATAGCTGCACTAGTTTTCCCGCATTGGGTTTTTCCCGGGACATTTATCCAAAAACTATGTCACTTGTGTGCTTGTTTTCTTTCAGTTGATGATCTGTAGATGTTGTCACTGTATTGTGTTTATTTCGATATTTAAATGTATTAAATAACTTGTTCGAATTTAAACAAGTAGAAGAAATAAACCAGCAGAATACAGATTAATTTTCTAACGGATAGACTTAGAAAATTCAACATGGCTGAAGAGAGACTTGGCTTACCCAATCTATGGTCAGGTGGAACATGGTAGTCCCATCTCCATTTGGTTTATTGCATTCATTAATGATATATTCATTCCCTTAATTTTCATGTGTAAATGTACTGATATATATGTGGATTTTTGTAGAAAATCTTGTAGATTCACAACCTCATGCAATTTACTAAAGCACAGGACAAGAATCTAATTCTACTTTCAACGAGCGGAATCCAATAGATCAATGAAAACAATATGAACAAGAAGACGATAAATCAATGGAACATAACACAATATGTATCATGGGGAAAGCCACTGCTCAAAACCCCACTATCTGTATTGCATATATCATAAATATGAGTGAAGATACAAAGATTTTTCTCACTAGAAAAATTCCGCACAAGTATGCACCACTCTCTCAACTCATAATCAAGCTCTTGACCAACGCTTAGCCAATTCTGCAGCTCTACAAGCCCTTAATCTCTTGTGTAATTCCTAGGATGAATAACCTGTATTTAAAGGGAATTCATGCTTCCAAAACTACGCAATCCAAACATAGGTTCTTCTCTGATTTTATGCATGATATTTACAACTCAATAAATCACACAACTGATAGTACATTGTTCCTACACTCTAGTCTCAACTAGGTCTTTCTCATAATCGACATGCATGAGTTTCTAATGAGGGAATCTTTAGTTAACTAGAGTGACACTTGTGGATGAACTAGTGCACCAACTGACTCTTAACTCTTTATTAGTTCCACAAACTGTTTGGAACTAATTTAATTGAACATAACTCATTTAACTGATCGATCTAATTACAACTCACAATTAAACTCATATTGGACCCACAAAATTTAGGGAGAACATATACATGACTTCATAAAGACTTCCAACTCAAAATTCCTAGGGTAATCAATTTCATTAAATTTAATTAACTATTTACAAGTTGCTATGAGAATAGAATTCGATTTTAATTCTCAATTTAACTCAAGGACAAATTAAACTGGAATTTCTTCTTGTCATTTCTCAACACTCCCTCTCAACAAGAAAGGGATTATCAACTACCTCGATCCTGTCTTTGTGAAACTCAAATTTACATCTTGAAAATGCATTTGTCAAAATGTCAGCATCTTACTCCACTATGGGATTGTACTCTAACAACATACTCTGCCTCAATACACAATCTCTAAAATGATGATATCGGATATCAATATGCTTGGACCGATCATGAAAAATTGGACCTTGAGAGAGTTTGATACAGCTCTGATTATCACAGTAAATTATAGTTGGATCCATATGCTAACCAAACAAGCCAACTAGAATCTTCCTCATCTAGATGGCTTCACATGTTTCCTGACTCACAACCATATACTCTACCTCTATCGAACTGAGTGCAACTGGTCTTTGTTTCCTGCTGTACCAAAAAACTATTGCTAACCTAGTACTAAAGATCCTCTTGATTTTCTCTTCCGATCAGATGGACTCCCTTCCCAATATGCATCGATGAAGCCTTGAATCTTCACACCCTTTGTATCCATATTGAGAAGTACCCCTAAGGTATCTCAACACATGCTTTTCCGCCTTCCAATACAGCTTGGTAGGCCTAACTTTCGCTTGACTAATATGGTTAACTTCATAGCATAAATTTGGTTGTGTGTTCACCAAGTACATGAGTTAACCCACAAGCTACCTGTAAACAACAGCTTCCACTATTTCCCTTGAAGTAGCATCCCCCTTCCTCCAATTACCTATTAGAGGAGTCTCCATGGGTTTGTTGCTCTCCATGCAGAATCTCCTGAGTATCTCATTGGCATACTTTCCCTAAGACACAAACAACTCCACCTCCCTGCCATACCTCCATGCCAAGTAAGTAATGCATGAGTCCCATGTCCTTCATCTCAAACTCTCTTGCAAGGTCCTCCTTGCAAGACTTGATTAGCTGATCATCACCTGTCAGTATGAGATCATCAACATAAAGTACAATGATCAACAATTTATCTTCCACCACTATATGGTACAGGTTCACATCCGCTTCACTCTTCATGAATCCTAACTCGGTGAAGTAGATATCTATCCTAGTGTACCAAGCATAGGGTACTTGTTTCAACCCATACAACACTCTCTTAAGTCGGCACACATGTGACTCATAGTCAAAGGTCTCAAAACCTTTAGGTTTCTCTATGTACACCTCTTCCTCAATAATTCGATTAAGGAAGGTTGTCTTTACATCCATCTAATGTATCTTCCAACCCATATGTGATGGTAGTTCCAATATAGATCTGATTGACGAGTACCTTGCAACAGGAGAAAAGGTCTCATCATATTTAATCCCCTCTACCTGTGAAAAGCCACGAGACAAAAATATAGCCTTATGCTTCTCCAGACTACCATATGTAGCTTGTTTTACCTTGTAAAGTTGATGGAAGCTCACCACTGACTTGTCCTCTGATCTCGGGACCACATCCCAAACACCGTTACGAATTATGGAGTCATACTCCTCCACCATGGCATCAATCCAAACCGGTTGCGGCACTACTTCCTTAAAGAAAGATGGCTCTATCAAAACACATTCACCGATAAAATACATGTGTCCAGTGTATGTCTCAGGTGACCTCCTCTACCTGCACTGAGAAGTGGGTGCTCCCACATTCTCTCGTGCATCATCCAACAATATGTCAGCCTCTTCGGTTCACTTTCTTCCCTCTTTGGAAGAATCTTCCTGAGTGGATTGTTAGGTCCCTATAATACTAGTGATTACCCCATTATTATTGTAGTTGTATCCCTTATTAATATTGTTGTGCCTCTATTGTCCCCATATTGTTATTATTGTGCCCCATAGAATCCCTTTATTGTTATTTTTGTGCCTTTATATTATTATTGT
>APFE031197825.1:138018-183130 GCA_000404065.3 Pinus taeda
ATGAAAGACCCATTTCTTTTGAAAGTCATCCAATCAAGGGAAAGTTTTTACACAAAGCTATTTATGAGAAGGAAATGTTGGAAATACTACATGCACTTAAGAAATGGCGACCCTACCTAATGGGAAGACACTTCAAGGTAAAAGCGAATCATGATAGCCTTATAATTTTTAGAACAAATATTATCCTCTGAAGAGCAACAAAAGTGGGTCACAAATATGTTGGGTTATGACTTTGAAATCATCTAAAAAAAAGGGAAGCAAAATGTGGTGGCAGATGCACTCTCAAGAAAGGATGAGGATGTGGAAGCATTGTCGTGCGCCATTTCTATTAACCAACTAGATTGGATAAACGAAGCAAGGGAGGAATGGAAGAATGATGAAGAAGTTGGGGCACTTATTCGAAAGTTACAACAAGATTCCAGTACGTCCGATACATTTAGCTCACAAAATGATTCATTATGGTACAAAGATCGCTTATACCTCTGTAAGAATTCCCAGCTAAAACAAAAGATTCTTATGGAATTGCACACTTCTCCATTAGGAGGGCACTCGAGATTTTTAAACACTTACCACAGGGTTAAGAAGGAATTTTTTTGGATGGCCTTAAATCAGATATTCAAAATTTTGTGGCGGAATGTTTGTTTTTCCAAAAAAATAAAGTTGAAACAATTAAGACCACAGGTCTATTACAACCTTTATCCATTCCAAGCCAACGTTGGGAGGAGGTTTCAAGGGATTTTATCACAGGTTTACCCAAGTCTGAGGGAAAGAGTGTCATCATGGTGGTAGTTGACAGACTTACCAAGTATGCACACTTTTGTGCATTATCACATCCATTTAAAGCCAGTACAGGTTCTACTATATTTATGGAAACAATTCAAAAGCTACATGGAAACTCAAAGATTATCGTAAGTGACAGAGATCCCATTTTCACTGGAAATTTTTGGACAGAATTATTTTCTTGTCTTGTTACTCAGTTAGCTCATAGCTTATCTTATCATCCTCAATCTGATGGGAAAATGGATATAATAAACAAATGTTTGGAACGATATCTTCGTTGCTTTGTATCTAATAAACAGACACAATGGGTCAAATGGTTGCCTCTAGCTGAATGGTGGCATAACACTTCCTTCCATACAACAACAAAAATGACACCATTTATGGAACTTTATGGATATTAGCCACCATCCATCACATCATATTTAAGAGAAAATTATAAGGTTCAAGCAGTGGAACATCACATTGAGCATCAACAACAATTCCTTCAACTCTTAAAGGATAGCCTCGTGTTGGCGCAAAATAGAATGAAACAATAGGCAGATCAACATCACAGTGAAAGAATTTTTGATGTAGGTGATTCGGTATTCCTATAGCTACAACCATATAAACAAATGTCCCTTAAGCAAACTAAGAAGGATAATAAATTATCACCAAAGTATTATAGTATGTACAAGGTGTTGCAAAAGATTGGTACTATGGCATACAAATTAGAGCTTCCTGCAGCTTCTCGAGTGCACCGAGTTTTCCATGTTTCATGTTTAAAGAAGGTTATAGGCGACAAGCTCCCAGTTCAAACAACATTGCCAGAACTTGACGAGGAAGGAAAAATTATACTGGAACCGGAAGCAGTCACAAAAACAAGAACTCGACAGCTACGAAATCGATCAATTTCGGAGTATCTCATCAAGTGGAAGAACTTATCCGTTGAAGATTCCACATAGGAGGATGATAATTTTATACAGAAGCATCCATAACTACTCAAGTGATTACCCCATTACTATTGTAGTTGTATCCCTTATTAATATTGTTGTGCCCCTATTGTCCCCATATTGTTATTACTGTGCCCATAGAATCCCTCTATTGTTATTTTTGTGTCTTTATATTATTATTGTTAGTTCAGCTGGGTTATATTGTGACTCCTTGTACTCCTATATGTAGAAAGGAGGTTTTTTCATTTGAATCATCAAAGAATCATTCATTTGTGTAATGTAAAGGAGGTTTCCCCTTCGAAGAGGTTGAATTCTAAGGTGTTGATCTATCTTTTCTATCTTTTTGTGAGTTGGTTTCATAACATGGATGTCTCTACTCTTGGATCCTCTGCATGTGGCTACTCCACATCAATCTGAGGCTCCTCAACCTTAGGATCTAAAAGCTCCTCATCCACATGTAGCTCAAGCTCCCTCTCAAGGGAAACTCGCAAGGACTTCTCCTCATCGAATCTAACATCCCTATGAACCACTATCATCCTGTTGGTCAGCAAGTACACCCGATAGTTGTGAGGTGTATAAGTGTACCCCACAAATATCCCCAACTCTGTTGTCAGCTCAAGCTTCTTCCGTGCATATTTGGTCACATGGCAATACACCTATGACCCAAAAATTGTAAAGTGACCAACATCTAGCCTGTTACTGGAATAAGCCTCCTCTAGTGTCTTCATCTCAAGTATCTGATGCGGGCTACAGTTCTGAACATAAATCGTTGTGTTGCATGCCTCAGCCCACAAGTATAGTGGTAGGCCCTAATCATGCAACATCACCCTCGCTGCCCCTACTATGTTTTTGTTCTTCCTCTCGGCCACCCCATTCTGCTGAAGGTTATGGGGTGTCGTCAACTCCCACTTAATCCCTTCCGCTGCACATAAGTTCTTAAACTCGTTTGAGACATACTCACCACCGTTATCACTTCGTAGAGCTTTAACCTTCTTGCCCGACTCTTTCTCCACCAATGCTTTAAATTCACAAAACTTTGTGAAAGTTTGATCCTTTTTTTGCATGAAAAATATCCAACATTCTTGAGAAAACTCATCAGAAAATATAACATAATACCTATTTTTTGTTGTGGATGCTATCAAGAATGGTCCACACACATATGAATGGACTTACTCTAGAATAGCCTCTACTTGACTGTCTCTATCGTTAATGGAAGACTTGGTGTATTTTCCAAAGTACACCCCTTGCATGTATCAACTTTTTCAAGCGTACCTTTGGGAAGACCGGTAGAGATCTGTTGCAATATCTTCAAAGCCCCATGATGCAAGTGGCTCAATAGCCTATGCCAAAACTCGCTAACATCTCGGATCTGCACCCTTTTTTCTTTTGTGCTCAAAGAAGCACACTCCTCTACCTCTAACTTATAGAGATTCTTCACCTAAATCCCTATCTTCTTTACTTGACCCGTGGCTATCAAGCATGGCAACAGATACCAAGTTATTCTTAAGCCCAGGAACATACATAACATTCTTCAAGGTGAGTTGAGCCCCATTCTCCCTCTAAAAAGTAATTGTGCCCAATCTAGTAACACTATACTTCCTATCGTCACCCATCTTGATATGTATTTGGAGATCTTTCTCCTCCAGGTCACTGAATAACTCTTTGCTACCAGTCATATGGAATGAAGCTCCACTATCTAAGTACCATACACTTCCCATCATTAATGACACCATGCATGCAATGAGGGTAAAGTCCAATTTGATTAAGAGGCCGAAGCCTCACCCACTACTCCTCCTGAGGAATTCTTCTTGGACTTCTTGAGTGGACAATTTGTAGAAAAATGGACCAACTCATGACAATGAAAGCACTTAACTTTAGTCATGTATTTTTTCTTACCTCCATGATAAGAATTCGATTTGTAATGGGAAGATTTCACTTTCCCCTTCTTTGCCTTAATCGCTAAGGCACAGTTCTCTTCATCATTGGTCTTTGATGAAGAGTCATCCCTGGTGTTCCTCCTGATCTCCTCCTGCATAAAATCTGACCACAATCGTTCCCAATTTGGCAACTTATCTTGACCATTGACAGATTCCTGATAACTATGCCAACTCTTTGGGAGTCTTAGTAGAGAAAGACTCACCATATCATCCTCAGAAAACCATGATTCCAACACTTCCAAGTTCATCATGACACTGAGTGAACTTGGTCAAGTATTTTGGAATCGTCTCGCCTTTCTCCATTTTGATTTTTCGAAGTTTTTCCTTCAGTGCCAATTTCCTTTGGTCACTGTTTTTCTGATAAAAGTCCATCAATGTTCTCCACATAGCATACAGAGTTTCCTTACCATGGAGACTCGAGAAAATGTGGTCTCGAACTCCCTCAAGGATTATCCGTCTCGCCTTCGCCACACACTTCTTCCATTCGGCCACATTTTGTGCATCTGATGTTGCTGGCTTAGGAATTTCTTGATCAATGAATTCCTTCAAGCCATTATCCTCTAGCACAACCTCCATTATGTCCCTCCAGGCTATAAAATTCAATTTGCCTTCCAAGGCATACTCGAGCCACAAACCGTAGAATGCCATCTGTTGGTCCTGAAGTATGTATTGAAAATTCAAATTTCACATGTAACCTAAAACTCAAAACTTAGAAATATCCTCTAGTATACTATTGTAATCTCTGATACCATGTAGAAAATCCTGTAGATTCACAAGCTCATGCAATTTACTAAAGCATAGGACAAGAATCTACTTCTACTTTCAACTCGAGGAAGCCAATAAATCCATGAAAACAATATGAACAAGAAGAAGATAAATCAATGACACGTAACACAAGATGTATGTGGGGGAAGCCAGTGCTCAACACCCCACTATCTATATTGCATATATCATAAACATGAGTGAAGATACAAGGCTTGTTCTCACTAGAACAATTACGCGCAAGTATGCTCAACTCTCTCAACTCACAGGCAAGCTCTTCGCCAACACTTAGCCAATTTTGTAGCTCTTCAACCCCCTAATCTCTTGCATAATTCCTAGGATGAATAGCATGTATTTAAAGGGAATTCATGCTTCTAAAACTACGCAATCCAAACATAGGTTCTTCTATGATTGCATGCATGATATTTACAACTCAGTGAATCACACCACTGATAATACATTGTCGCTGCACTCTAGTCTCAACTAGGTCTTTCTTAGAATCAACATGCGAGAGTTTTTTATGAGAGAATATTCAGTTAACTAGAGTGACACTTGTGGATGCACTAGTGCACCAACTGACTGCTAACTCTCTATTAGTTCCACAAACAGTTTGGAACTAATTTAATTGAACATAACTCAGTAAACTGAGTGATCTAATTACAACTCACAATTAAACTCATCCAGGACCCCTAAAAATTAGGGAGAACATATACATGTCTTCAAAAAGACTTCCAACTCGAAATTCCTAAGCTAATTAAGTTATTTAAACTTAATTAACTATTTACAAGTTGCTATGAGAATAGAATTCGATTTTAATTCTCAGTTTAATTCAAGGACAAATTAAACTAGAATTTATTGTTGCCATTTCTCAACAATTTTATGATTGATATGCTTATGATATTTCTGTCCCTATTATGCTAGTTATATGTTTGTTTTATGACAGCAACTATGTATGCCTCTCAGCATGATTTTACTTGTAAATGAATGGATAATGTATCTATGGCCTAATAAATGATAATGAAGCAAATGACATGAGGGAACAATGGTTCATATCGATTCTCAAATAAGTATCAGATCCCTACACTTAATTATGTTGTTTACACCTATAGGTTACATGTTGATAATAGGTTTTGACGAAATGCCTATCATGGCTAGTAGGGGTCTGGATAAGGTCGTGTTCAACTTATTGCTTTGGCATCATTATTTTCTTATTCTTTTATTGATCTCAAGCCATCACTCCATTCTGGGAAGTGACCTAGGCTCTGGGCCTAAAAAAGTGGCTTAAATCCTGGGGTCGCTAACACAAAACTGGAAAATGGGTGCCTGGACGCTGGCACATAAGCATGTGAGAGTGAATTTGGGTTTCTAGACACTATCATGCCTATAGCATGAGAGTGAATGAGGCTTAAGATGGTCAAAACTTCAATAGGACCCAAGGGCAAGTTGTATGAAGTGTTGGATTTCTTTTTTGTGGGTCCTAAAGCTGATGTTGGATGACTATGTGTGATGTTTCCATCGATTCCACTTCCTTAAGGTCACATAAGAGGTCGAATCCAATCATAGTAACCTCTCGTCGCATGTTTACCCTGGTTGGCTAGTTACTAGGGTAGATGTGGGAGGACGGTGTTACAACTTGTGATGGGAGTAGAAGCTTGTCATCAATATAATAGGACATTTATTATTAAACATGTTTCTATAACAAGGATAAATTTAATGTTTTTTATTTTAAATTTATTTCTTAATATATTTATTATCTTTATTTTGCATGAAGTTGAGTGCACCAAATGAAAAATTATATACTTATAACTATTCATGGTGAGGGAGAGCTAGTCAATCTGAACGCTAGTAGCCCAAGCTACTAACTACTCGCTCAAAAGAAAGCCAATCAATCAAATTCACCAAGCATTTAATACATTGTCTAATTTACATGAAGGTGCCTTCATATTTTAGAGGTAGCTTGTAAACTATGTGAGAATTCACCTTCAAATAATAAACTACACCCTGCTAAAACAACTTTTGAATGTGGTTTGTGTAAATCCCTACTATATTTTTTTAATTTAGGAACTCAATTAATTGTTCATCCTTTTGTATATATATTGAATCAATCATCTATTTATAGAAGAAATCTTCATTAAGAATATTTTAATCTACCTATTTGCGACTTGAAATTCATCATGGTTCAATGGATTTGGCTTTTGTACTTAAATGTCTCTTCAGTGTTCATAATCTATGAAGTGGATTATATATCAAGGCTATATAGTAGCATAGTTCTTGTTGAATTGGATTATACATTTAACCCATAGCAAAGTAGATTGATAGTGATGTTTCAAGTGTGATAATAAAAAAATGTATTTATGTTGTAAAGAGGAAATGTAGTTGTGGCTATGGGTGGAAGGTCAACCAACAAAATTGGATCTAGTTTGCAACATCTAAAAGTATCAATGTTGGTACACTAACGTAATGGTAAAAGTATCAATGTTGGTGCACTAACGTAATGGTACTTTCACACATTTAAAATGTGTTGTGGAAATGAACATTAAAGGATTATTTATGTAGGTAATAAACATTTTTATTATTATATATATATATATAATGTTGAGTACAAATCTTTTCTGTACAAGCTTGAGGCCCCGAGAACAAAGAGCCTCATAAACTCTAACCATACACATTGGCATCAATCATTGATTTTTGGGGTGATTTAATGATAGACAATGATTCTTTGACCCCTACTTATATTCCATACCTCACACATCCATCTCATGTCTTAGCCCCTTCACCTTGCCAATCGAGACTAGTCACTTTCACTACTATCTAATCCACGACTTTCCCCTAAAACTATGGCTTCCAATAACTAGAAGCCACTTTCCACGCCCCCTCCTCATCATTTGTTTATAGTTTCTCAACTATTCAAGCCCAACCTACGTTCTATGTGTCGCTTTGCATGAAATACCACCCCACTTGAGTAACACATGGGAGCTTCAACCCATCCACTAACTATCCTTTGTCTAACTTGCATATCATCTCCCCTTGCAACTCATAACTTTATCATCCCAACTACTAAGGGGCACTTGACATGCCTTTGTTGCTATAAAAATAACCTCTTTGTCTTTAGGTTCCTCTAACTATATGCTCCAATCTCAATCATGAATTCAACCCTATGATCCTTGGGTTAATTATAGGAGTACAATGTAATTTATCTTCAAGATTTTATTCCTTGGAGGGATGTGTCATAGGACAAGTCCCTATTCTTGTCCATCCTAAGTTTCAATGAACCCATAAAATGATTAATATCTAATGTTCCTATGTTTGGAAAGTTGTATTTCCTTATTATTTCCTTATTATTTTATCTTGAACTCCCTAAAATTGCCCAACAAATTTCATGGGAGGGGTTGATTTGGGATCCACTTGTGAGGATTAAAAAATGTCCCACGAGGCGTCTAAGCTCCACCAAGCCTTGCACAATCTTGGAGATGACATGCCACAAGTGGGAAGATCATTCTTCCATCCAAAATAAGGCTAGCCTCGACCTAGACTCGGCCTAGTTGGATTAAAATAACAAAAATAAATTAGTTTCCATGAATTTGCAAAGGGTGTGATGTTGATCTAGGCTTTGAATCTTAGTCATTAGATCATCACCATGAGGGTGCAAGACGATGGATTTAACACAATTTCCACTTAAACCTTTAGTAAACAATCGGCATGCAATAGCCATGTTTACTATACAACTTAAATTATCTATGCATGATAGTGCAATGATATACCTTGATAGGATTTGGTACCACTCTATAGCATACCCAAATGCCTTCCCATTGGGGTGCTAGAAACAAAATGTATTCTTCATTCCATCTTACATTTCCTCATTGTTAATTTAACTTGACCTTCTCGACCTCATATTAGATTTTACATACAAGAACATTATATAAATAACATCATATATACACAACAATTCCATGAAACTTTGAACATTATCTAATCCACATGCACGATCTGTACACAAACTTTATCCACTTAGTCAATTCCATTACACAAAATTAACATATTACCCGTGGAATTTAAAAAATCAAGAATATAATAGTTTATAAGAAATATCCAAATTTGTTATCAAGTTTTAAGAAATTATAAAAAAAAAATATTTAACGTTACTCCAAAGAGCATGGTAATATATTATAATGGTAATATATTATAATGTTAATTCTTAATATGAATATTTATAAATACATTTTTATAATTTTACAACTCAATGTAATTATAACTTATTTTATTAAAAAAATATTAATATTTATGATTTCAAAAATATATAATAATAATAATAATAAATGCTTTAATACAATTATATTATATCTCACTGACGATTACAAATAACTTACTTGTATGCTAAATCATAATGATGTTGAATTTATTTTTATTTCCTTAATCCACAATATGATGTAGAATATAATTTGTCGGCATAAATCATAATGATGTTGAATTTATTTTTATTTCCTTAACACACAATATGATGCAGACATGTTTTATATTTCATATGTAGTAATAATATTATTAGCTTATCCTATAATTAGAGGAGGATTGGATAGAATTATATTCCATCTAAAAAAATTCTTTCATCATATCAAAATAGCACGTGGAGTTATCATGATTTATAAGCTTTCAGAAAATTGAATCTACATGACCACATCCCTTTCCATTAAAAGGGAAATTCTTCGTCAGAGAAACCTAAGAAGTAATGTTTTGAGTCGATATTACAAGTGTTGACATAAAAAAACTTCAATATGATTTCAAGAAATAACGGCTTCTGTATGATTTCAATATGAAACAGAACTGTAGCATAGGTTTAATGCTTTAAAAAATCAAGCAATTCCTAACAGCTTCTTGACATCTTTCTGCAAAAAGGAAAGCGAAAATATCAGCAGCTATTTTCAAGTTTACATCCCAATTATACTACACTAGAATTTTTTACTCAAAAACCCTTTCAATATCAAACAATTTTGTATGCAAAGTAATGATATGGTGAGCAAGTGATAGCAAGGATATCTGCATATATGATACATAGAACTAACAAATAGGCTTTGCCCAATACCTCGATACTCAATGGCGAAGTAGTGGGTGCATATCGTTCTACAACATTTCCATCTTTGTTCACCAGAAACTTAGTGAAGTTCCACTTTATTCCATCGCCAAAAAGCCCACCTTTGCTTGACTTCAAGAACTTGTAGAGAGGAGTTGCATTACTACCATTAACTTCGACCTACATCACAGAATTGCTACTTAACACCAAGGATCCAAAGAAGCAACCAGACAGATGGACTGGTTATGTTTAAATGAATCCTCTAGCATAAAAAGAGAAGAAATCCAAGATGGTATAAAAATCAAAAGATGAAGACCTTGTCAAATATGGGAAACTCTGCTTTAAAGCGAGTGCAGGCCACTTCTGCAATCTGAGCATTATCAGCTGGTTCTTCTCCACCAAACTGATTGCATGGGAAAGCCAGTATTTCTAACCCTGTAAACAGTTCCCCAAACTCCTTAAGTTGTTAGAAAAGTTTCGAGAGTTGTAAATCAAAATAACGTTCTGAAAACTGGTTGAATGAAAATTGCATGTATTTATTGAATCACACAACGTCACGTTGACTCTCAAGTTTTAAGTAGATACCACTTAAGTCCTCAATATGTTCACAATATAAAAAACAATCAAATTCTTATAAAGGCTTAGTGTAAGTGCAGAGTGATTTGGTAAAATTAACTTCCCAATGAAGTGAATCTGGCCTAATGTAACCTCAATATAAAAGTGGGCATGTCTGTTCTTGTTAGGGGCACTATTAGACGGGTTCAGGGTTCGCTCAACAACACACTAGTTAACAAGATCCTAGGTAACAGAAGTGACAGGGTACTCTTGAGCATCTGATAATTGTTTCTAGGGCTGAATGGTCACAGACAAGACAGTAACAGAGTACACTAGAAGAAAATAACTGGGTGGTCAGGGATGGGACCGAAAATGTGGGCCACATAAACTAGCCCATTGAGAAAAAGATCCCCTTACTAGAAATTGGGGAGGCTAGGTAAACTACTGAAAATTGCACAGGCTAGGAATCAAAACCAAGGATCTCCCCTGGCCGGTGGTCTGCTCTATCACCAAGTCATATGGCCTTTTCATGAGAGGCATCCTTACCGGTTCAATCTAATGGCGTGAATTTCTACCTCCAACACTCCCTGGAAAGATCCTCTCAACATATAGATTGACTAGATAATGTTATCAGAAATGGAAACAGAACGAGAAATGTGAATGTCAGGTTTCAGGGGTAAGAAACACGAACCCAATCCCCTCCCATTATGGCTTATTCATATGAAATTGATCAGCACTTTACTAATGTAATTTAATTGACCCATGGGACTGAAACCCAAAGGATTACACTGCACCTTAAGGCTTATAGTCACTGAGTGATAAGGCAACTCCATGGATTACAAAGAAGCAAGAAATCTTAGCCTAAGATTAAAAAATCCCTTTAAGCCCAATAAAATGAAGATCATGCCCATCAAAATAAAGAACATCAAATAAGAAAGAAGTCGCATAGAAAAAGAAGAATCATGTTTGCCCTGAAAAAAGCACCTTTTCATTCAAAGCTGGAAAATGTTCATGCTGGATGTAAAGCAAATGGTATCCCTTCATCTGCGACACCTCACAGACTACCCCTGAGCCAAGATGCTGGTAACAGGATCTCCTCCAAATGTAAAGAAAGAAAAAAGAACAAGAGTGGACATGGAACGGAACCAAAACCGGTTTGCTGGTCAGGTTTCTGGTAACATAGGACTCTACGACACATTACAGTATATTGTTTCAACTAAGACAAAGATTTTTAACAGGTTTGAAATAAAAACTGGACCTAGAATGGTATAAAAGTCTAACCTTCCTGGTACAAGATACACACTATTGTTAGCACCAGAAATAGAAGTACAGCTACAGCAAAAAATTCTTTAAGCATCGTTAGAACTCACAGATTCTATAACAGTACAAGTTTGTATAATACCTTGATCCTTGTACTTTGTATACACTTCATTCAGCTCAGTATAATTAGAGTTAGTTAACCCACTGCAAAATAGAAGTATAATAGAGAGGACCTAATCAGTCAAGTTTATGAAAAGGGATAATTTCACTCTCATAAAGCCATGATAATAATTTTGTTCATTGAATACATGTTTTAAAATAAATCATATTGAAGGACCTGTTTTGACAAAATTACAGCACTCGTAGATATAAAAAATCTGTTTTCACCCCTTTAATCACATAATTCTGTCCACTATGAAATCACTATAACCAACTGAAGAAAAATGGAGAATTACCATTGAGAGGCAACATTGACAATGAGTAAAACCTTTCCCTTGTAAATGCTGAGATCCACATCATTACCCCTTATGTCCTGAATACAATTTGACAATATTGCTTCAGGCTCTCTTTTGCAAATGGGTTAATAGATAATAATAGCAGAGAAAGCAGTTCAAAGAGATAAATTAATATGAAGACAGAATTTACCTTGACTGTGAAGTCATAGACAGAGGAAGACTGCTTTGAAGAGCTCCCAGTCATGGCTGTAAATAAGCAAAGAACCGAAATCGGAAGATATCAAGATCTTGAGGGTACTCCTGGTTTGATCCGAGAACAAAAGCGAGAATATAGTTTAGTATAATGTGAAGCTAAAAACTGAAGGCACGAGGGATCACAGAGGGTGTAAAGGGTTTATATAGGCATAGATTTGAGTTAGAGGGCGGCAAATAAGGTCGGTAAATGGCGTTTCAGGTGTGAACAGGGATTTTGGGATGGAATGAACTAGGACACGTGGTTACTCTTTGAACGAAGTGACCTGGCATGGAAAATAGGAGGAGAATTGCGATACGTTGTTGGCATAAAAATAAAATTCAATATTACAGGAACTGTCTCTAATAGAAACGAAGCTTCTAGAAAACATGTGTTGTTATATATGTTTCGAAAGAAGTATTAGTTTTATCCACTCAGTTGACTTACAGACACACTGTGAAAAGGGTACACCGGTAAAGGATGTCGGTTGTAGAAAAGTGGTTATCTAGAAAAGGGTTTCCAAAACACAAACGTCGCATGGAGTGGAGTGTAACGGGGTTTTAGGTAGAGATGGTCTAGAAGATTTGGACATTGCGCAATGTTGAAGTATTGTATCTCATGATTCAAAGAGCTTGTCTCCCTCCAGTCAGAACATGTTAGTAATAGATAGGCAATATATTAGAATAAGATAAGTAATATGGAAAATAAGAAGTTGTTTAAGATTATTTCAAAATTTAGTCAAAATTATTTGTGACTTAAGTAGGTATAAAGAAGATGCAAGTAGTTTTGACTAAATTATTAGATAATAGAGAATGAGATTATTTTGTAAAAATAATAATATATAAAATATTATTACAACTTAATTTAAGGAAAAATGTGATGCAATAAAAAAATCAATATTGTGAAAATAAGAACAAGTCTTATGAATTTTAAAACTATGGTGATATACGGACACTTATCAAGTACAAAAAATAATTTTTAAAGTAAACCAAAGTGATTTCTTACTTTTCTGAAGGTTAGATAAATCAAATTTGATCTCAATAAGGAGTTATTTTTCATGAGATAAAAAGGAATTTATAAAAGCAATGGTCAATTGTCTAAATACATGATAAAATGATTTTTTTTAGTTGCTTCAAATAATGGGTGAAACAATCAAAATATAAATAAAATTGTGAACATAAATGTTAACATTACATTATCCATATTACAACAATATTAAAAAATATATAATTCATTTTACATTAAAATAATAATTTCAATATTTAAATTTGCAATTCCAAAGAAAAATTTAACCATATAATATATAATATATATATATATATATATATATATATATATAGTTTAACACACACACATATATGGGCCTGGTGTATACCCTAAAATTGTTGTTTCTTGGCTAAGAGTTCATCTTCCTCAGATGTAAGGAAACGGGATAATGGCCTAAGACCCATAAGCATATGACAGGAGTGAAAGGTTTACTCGTGGCCTTCCCCCTTACAGACCACCAACAGGTAATTATAGGTGGTGTGATCTTCCTTTAATAATAGTGATGAGCCATCCAACATTACTAATAGCAGTCAATGATGGTTGTCCCCATTGTTGGCTTGACAATTTAGTTATGATATGTTTTCACATTGTTTAAAAAAAATAGTTTGTCCACAACTCCTCCCCGTGATACTAATGAGCTACTTGTCACCCAACCTATTCTATATATGCATTATTCCAACAAGTGTCATCTCAGTAAGAATCTTCAAAAGCATGAAAATAATATTAAATTTGTATGGAAAGAACAATTCATTCCACCACCTCACACTCCTCTTCATAATGGTATATGTTCGCACCACGTTGTGAATTAAAAGCAATAGTCCCTTCACATGTAACATGGGTGGGTTAAATCATTTAGAGTTTATGGCTAATGAATTCAAGGAAGTTTAGGTTGATGGCTCCCTTGTTTGCTACTTGAGCATCCAAGATCTGGAAGGGTCGAAAAGCAATAGTCCCTTCACATGTAACATGGGTGGGTTAAATCATTTAGAGTTTATGGCTAATGAATTCAAGGAAGTTTAGGTTGATGGCTCCCTTGTTTGCTACTTGAGCATCCAAGATCTTGAAGGGTCGACGGTAAGACCAATTTCGATCATGGCTTTATTCAACAGGCTCAGGCTATTAATGGCGATGGATTTCAATGAGCTATAGGCAATGTGTAGAAATCTTTAGCAACATGGGGATAATCTACGTGTGTTACATGAATAATTAGAGGGAATCAATAAGTGTTTATTTCTTATTGGAAGACTCGCGAGCTATGGCAATGAGGTATGGTTATTGGTCCACATGTATCTCAAATGTCGAGTGGATATGTTGGAAGTGATGTCTCTCAAACTTCTTAATTCGAGTGTGGGTAACACTCAACATATTTATTTTGAGCCTTCGGGACTTACTAATGGAACACTCTTTTATCTGCCCTAAACGAACAAGTACTTCGAGAGATGATAAACGCCCTTGAGCTTCTTCCATCTTCTATATTTCTGCTTCAAAATAACAAGTATTTTACATTTGTATGGCTTTGGATTTTTTTTATAAATAACTTTACTATCTGAATGAGTCTTTCCTATAAATTATGAGTTTAAATTATGTAATTTTTAAAGACTTTAATTGTAAAATTATCTCTAACATTCAATATATATTCCAACATGACTTTATATGCATAAAATCTATGTAAATCTAGTTTTAAAGTTTCCTATTTTATTTTTCTTCCCTATGTTATTGTCACCACTCTTTCTTTTTTAATAAAAATATTTCTAACTTGTATAAAAATAAATTAAAAAAATGAAATTAATTAATTAAAACCTTTAAAATACGTTGGTTAAAATAACTGCATCCATAATAGCTTCTAATAATAAGAATAACTGCTTTGTAGTGTACAACATTATCCATAAATTTATCACATCAATAAATAGGAAACTATACGTCACAAAATGAATCATAATACGTGTATATTTTAACAAATAAAGGGAAAAGTCATGGCTGATAGCTGACCACAAACTCGCTCATGTTCGTTAATGTTTAATACAAGTCCAAAGCTAATCACAACAATATTTCATATGTTCACCATTTTCTTATTTTTGATTTTTTTTTGATAATTTTATAATACAATTAAAAAATAGAAAGTTAAATTAAATACTCTGGAATTTAGAGTTGATATGGTTTGTTTTTTCTAGGTATCGTAAATACTATAATCTCTACCACTTAAGTGGATGTTATGTTTTTAAAAAAATTACAAATTAATATAAGAGATGAAAACACTAATTTTCTACATAAATTTTTGATAAGTAGTAACAACTACTAAGTTTGCATATTTATAGGTATATTTATTTTTATTATTTCTTTTCATTTTTTATGCAAATACTTGCTTAAATTATGGTGGGCAGTAATTAATGGTAAATATGTTATTTATATGATTATGAATTATTTTTTTGGTGGTTTTTCTAAGAAGCTTAACAATGAAAAATCATTGCACCAATAGTTAAAAATCATGGCATAGATATTGCAACTACATCTAGAAATTAGGGCAACAAAAATTTGAAGTAGTTATCCACATAGCTCAAAGGTTGCAATAAGACCTTCAAAGTTATGGTTCAATCAAATGTTTGAATTTTTTTTTTACAATGATATTGGAAATTGAATATTTGTTTTTCAAAGTTAAACATTATAACTTGCATTGTTCAATGCTAAACTAATAATGGTGAAGTCCTGTCTTGACATGGACTAATAAGAAGTTGAATTTCATTATCATATGTGTTTTATGTGCCTCAATTTTTTTCAATGATATTGAAAAATGAATATTTGTTTTTCAAAGTTAAATATTATAACTTGCATGGACTAATGCTAAATTAATAATAATAAAATCTTGCCTTAACAAAGACTAGTAAAATTGAATTTCATTACCATATATGTTTTTATGTGCCTCATAGTTTTTATATAAAAATCAATTCAAACTATTCAAATTATATAAAGTGGTTGAATGTTATTTTTTCACCTCAATTCAAAATTTTCTACTATTTCTACTAGTGACATAATAAAAACTATAATACTTTAATAAATATTCAACTTTTTTTTCTCATTACTTTACTAAAGCTCTCAAAATTCATTTGTTATAATACTTAATAATTATAACCTTGTGAATTATTTATATATCCTAACAACCTTGTGAATTAGTTATATATCCTAAAAATATGATATCTGGTTTAACTGAAAAGGTTAACAGAAACCTCAATGATGTACAATATACTTCATATGTTGTTAGATCTTATGTCAAAGAATCTTTAAATAAAATAGAGGAAGTGGAAGAAAAACTAGTAGATCACATAGATACTACTAAAAATCTGATATCTCGTTTAACTGAAAAGGTTGAAAAGATAAGTCTGTCAAAAAAAGATAAACGGGTTCCCACCCCTTTTCTCTATAAAATAAATATAAAGATTCAAGATCATGTTAAACCAATCAACAGGTTCCCAACATTATTTCCTAAAGAAGTAGCCACATCTTTAGCAGAAAAACCAAAAGATACAGAAAAAGTCACCATTGCTTCCTTATTCAAGGAAGAAGAAGATGACAAGAAAGAATCTAAGTCTCAGATCTTTCCCACATATGAACCTCTTGAAAGTAGGTTCAATAAATATCCTGCACCTGATCTTGAAGGCAAAGGAAAGCTTCCTGAAGCTCATAAATTTTTCCCTGAATCACATAGAGAATGGAATATTGATAATCTGAGTGTTGGTTAGATTAGACAATTAATTGATATGATGTTCACAGAATATAAGCTCATGTGTCTCAGAGGAAAAAGTGAAAAAGAAGCATGCAAGGCTATTATTCAGTGTTTTATAGGAACATTGCTCAGGTGGTGGGAGACTGAATCATCTCCAGCACTACTGATAAAAATGGAAGTAGAAGTGCTTAAAAATGAAGCAGGAGATGTGATTCACAATTCATATGGCTCAACTATAAGCAACATGATTGGAGCTTTAACCTCCATGATCTTAGAACACTGGTGTGGCAGTGAAATGGAGCTTACAGACAAGCATGAAGTTATCCTCATGAATCTCAAATGCCACAAGATGTCACAATATTAAGACTTTCACCGAGATTGGATGCAAAGAATCTATGAAGTGAAAGATTCAAAAAAATTGTTATGGAAATAGGTATATCTTGTTGCTCTTCCATCTAGATTTGTTGATTATATCAGGTTGCAAGAAGTTTTCTAGTTACCATTTGAATCATATACTTGGGGTGAGATTTATTTTCACATTACAAAAACATTAGTGAGCTTATGCACAAGTTCCAAAGTAAACAAATATTTGGAAGAAATTTCAAAGCTCCTAGACAAGAAGTCCATTTGTAGCAAATATGGACTCACAGTCGATGACCCTTTGGTCAAGAGAAGAAAAGCAAAGAAATGGGCTAAGAAGGAGTATAAACAGAATGCTAAAGTCTATAAAGACAGAAGGAAGCATTCCCAGAGATCTAAAGGTCACTCCTCCAAAGCCAGAAAGGGCTACTACAGGTATGTCCCCAGGACACATTATTATAGACCCTCTGACATTCATTTGCATACATCCAAACAAGAAAAATGGAACAATATCACTTGTTGGTTGTGTGGCAAAACTGGACACACTTCCTCAAGATGCCCAGAAGGAGAAGAATCTAAGAAAAACAGAGGGAAGAAGTCCCAAGCCTCTTTTTAGAGAGGTAAAAATATCAAGCAAGAGGGATAGATACAATGCATGAAGTGTGGTGCCTGCACTCACAAGACAGAATGCTGCCCAAATGTGGTAATTAATGACCAAATTCAGCAGCAACAACTTGAAGAATCATCTTTTGATTCTTTTAGTTCTTCGTCTCAAGAAGAATTACAAGCACACATGAAAGATTGTTCAGATTTTGAAACAACATCTTGTTCTTGTCCTGAACCGGAAGAATGTGCTTGTCAGATGTATTATGATTCTGATTCAAAATCATATAGTGATTCCAGCTCTGAAGAAATGTCCTTCAGACCATAAAAGGAGAAAATCTTAATGGCCACCACAAAAGAAGATGAGATAAAAATTCTTTCTTAGATTCGAGCAATGGAGAAATGAAGAGTCGACTAACAGGGGCATTCATGGACCAGCTCAAATCCAGTTCTTCCAGAAATATAGGTAAAAAGCCATTGTTTGTTGATGCTTCTTTTGAAAGGAATACTAGATCCTTCCAACGACATCAAGAGAAGCCAGACAAGGTGCGTTCACTCACCTTGGGAGAAGTAAGTAGAGAGATCCATAATATTAAATCTGAAATCTTTGCTTTGAAATCCCAAATTGCTGAAATAAATAAAGGTAAGCAAGTTGTAGAAGAAAATTCTCATTCATGGGACACAACAGAATATGCCAAAATTTTTAATCCAAATCTTGAAATTGTTGAAGGAAAGAAAGACCCTGTCTTTGGATTTTAAGAAATGAGAATTCTTGCTATCTCCTACCAGCAACATCATGTAAAAGTGAACATCTGCATAAAGGGAGAAATGTTTGAATTCACAGCACTCGTTGACTCAGGAGTTGATGTGAAAATTTTAAATAAGAAAGTGATACCAACAAAATATTGGTTTTTTGCAAAAAGAAACGTTATAGGATGGGGTAATAAAACGCTCAAATATGAAGTTCCTAAGGCTTATATCTGTTTTTAACATCACTGCATCAATTTGAAATTTGCAGTAGCAAACATCCCAGTTGACCGTATTCTAGGAAATATATTCCTAGCAGTTGTTGAGCCACATGGGTCAACCAGATTAAAAGAAAACAAAGATGGCTATTTTATTTTTGTTCCTACTTCGAAAAGAATAACAAAAAGGATTGAGTTTCCTTATATCTCAAATCCTAGAGTCTCTACAATGGTCCAGAATGTCCAAGATTTGGACAAAGCAGAAGCCAAACTGTCAGATCTGAAGTCTACACTTAAGGTAGAAGAAAAGCTAAAGGTTCCTCAGGTCAAAAGGAAAATTGGGGAACTGAAGAAACAAATTGAAGATGAATACTACTCAGAAGAACCAAATACATTCTGGCACCGAAAGCAGCATACTATTGAACTCCCATACAAAGAAGGATATACAGGTAAACCCTGTAAAAGTAAAGCTATTCCTATGAGCAAGGAATATAGAGATCTCTGCGAAAAAGAGATCAAACAACTCTTAGACAAAAAGCTCATCAGAGAATCCGACAGTCCCTGGAACTATTATGGATTCTATGTCAACAAAAGAGCAGAACAAATTAGGGGTATCCCAAGGCTGGTAATAAATTTTAAACCTCTAAATTTTGTTCTTGCAGATGACACCTATCCTATTCCTCACAAAGGAGAACTAATAAGTAGGATAGCTGGAGCTAAAATATTTTCAAAATTTGATTTGAAAGCAGGATTCTGGCAAGTTTCCATTTCAGAAAAAGATAAGTTCAAAACTACTTTCAGCATTCTAGCAGGCCACTATGAGTGGAACGCCATGCCTTTTGGTTTAAAGAATGCTCCATCAAAATTCCAGAAGGTAATGGATAAAAATTTTAAGCCATATTTTGATTGGATTATAGTCTACATTGATGTTGTTATAATTTTCTCCAAGAACATCCAAGACCATTTTAAGCATGTTCATACGTTTAAACAAATATTAAAACATAATGGTCTAGTTCTGAGTAAGAAAAAGATAGAAGTCTTTCAGACTACTATCAAATTTCTTGGCCATACCATATTCAATGGCCAAATATCTCTGCAGAAGCATGCGCTTGAGTTTACTAACAAATTCCCAGATGTTATTATAAACACGAATCAGCTTCAGAGATTCTTGGGATGTTTGAATTATGTCAGTAACTTTTACAAAGATTTTGCCGCAGGCAGAGGTGTGTTAAATCAAAGACTCGGAAAGAAGCCCCCTCAGTGGACAGAAGAACACACCAAGGTTGTTCAGAACATCAAAGCCAAGGTAAAGTCTCTTCCCATTTTATATGTCTCTGATGATAGTGCATTCAAGATTGTTGAGACATATGCCAGTAATATAGGATGGGGAGGTATCCTAAAATAGAGAAAAGATGACACTAAGCAAGTAGTCCAGTTTGCATCTGGCACTTGCAACCCTAAAATGATTTGATGTTTCACCTTAGTTAATACAAGCCATTCATAATGGCGGGACATGTATTCTTTTAAATTTTTTGTCTCATCATGAAAAGGAGATCATTCTCCTACTATCATTTCTTTGACAGTTTTGTAAGGTATGTGGAAGCAGTTTGGGATGTTATGTTCGAAACAAATATCACAGTGGAAGCTGCAGTATCCTTCATGATAGAGTGGGGCAAATTTAAGTGGAGATTTTATGTCATTAATTATATAGCAGGTCTTTTGTGTTGTTCATTATATACCAGGTCTATTTTCCAATGGGAAAATCGTAGTTAGTTCACTAGAAAGTTGGGAATGGTTTATAAGTTGTGCAAAATGAGATATAATTTCATTTTACAAAAGATATTTAAATTAAAATATCAGATGTAATTTTCCAAATTTGTAAGTAATTTTGGATATTTGATTAAAGGTATTTATTATTAAAATATTAGATGTATTTTTCCAAATTTGCAAGTAATTTTGGATATTGTGATTATTAAAAATTTTGTTGGTTTTTATTATAAAAAATAAAATATTTTATTCTAAATATATTTAAAATTTGGATTTATATATCTATTTATTATTTACAAGGAATTTAATTAGCATAGATTTATTTTGACTCGGCCTTAGTATGTATTGATAGGGATTGAATTCCTTGACATGAAATAATTTTCTAGATTGTGAAATTATCAAGAAAAAGTACACCTCATGGGATTTGATCCCTATTGAGCCATGATAGATCTAGAGTTAAGATGGATCTACATTGGTTTTATAATTAATATATTTTTGAAAATGGAATGTTTGATGTAGTATAGTATAATACATTGTAGGTGGAGACGTTCAAGGACATTAGATATAGGCACAATGCTAATGTAATGTTTTGATTCAAAGAGCATGAAATAATTGGCAACATTTTGTAAATGCTTCTTCAAGTCCATTAAAGAATAAAGATTCAAAAAATGAAAAAGTTAGTTAAGAGGCATTTTTATTCATTACTTACCATTAACATATTCTGAAATAGGAGAAAGGGGAATCTTGGTGTGGATTAGGAGATGAATATGTGTGATGAGATAAAAAAAATTGTTTAGGTTGTAATTTAAACACATGATGAATTAACTTTTTTCTCGCAATTCAAACTAATGGGAGAAATCAACGTTTTTGGCCTAAAATATGAATTAATAATTTTGAATTTGTGGAATTATATATATTAGATGTTAACATTGTACAATATAATTGTGATATAGGTATTTGAGGGTCTTAAATATATTTGTACATTAAAATAACAATTTCATCAATTCCAAAATTTCAATTTCAGAATATATTACATAATTAGATTTACATTATAGCAAAACCAAAAATTTCAAAAACATAGAATGTTTAGCCTTCTTAATTTGTGTAATCTATGTATCATAAAAATGAGCACTACAACTTGTGATGGGAGTAGAAGCTCATCATCAATATAGTAGGACACTTACTATTAAATATGTTTCTATAACAAGGATACATTGTAATCTTTTTATTTTAAATTTATTTTTTTAATATTTTTTATTACTTATTTTTCATGAACTTGAGTGCACCAAATGAAAAATTATATACTTATAATTATTCATAGTAAGGGAGAGCTAGTCAATGTGAGTGCTAGTAGCCGAAATCGCTAACTACTCACTCAAAAGAGAACCAATCAATCAAATTCACCTAACCTTTAATACATTGTCCAATTTACATGAAGTTGTCGTCATATTTTAGAGGTAGCTTGTAAACTATGTGAGAATTCACCTTCAAATAATAAACTGCACCATACTAAAACCACTTCCAAATAGTGGCTTGTGTAAATCCTATGATATTTGTTAAATTAGGAACTCAATTAATCATTCTACCTTTTGTATATATATTAAATCAATCATCCATTTACAGAAGAAAGCTTCATTAAGAATATTTTGGTCTAGCTATTTGAGATTTGAAATTCATCAAGATGGTTCAATGGATTTGGCTAATGTACTTAAATGTCTCTTCAGTGTTCATAATCTATGAAGTGGATTATATATCAGGGCTACATAGTAGCATAATTCTTGTTGAATTAGATTATACATTTAACCTATAGAGAAGTGATTTGATAGTGATGTTGCATGTGCATTGATAAAAAAATGTATGTATGTTGTAACGAGGAAATGCAGTTGTGACAATGGGTGGAAGGCCAACCAACAAAATTGGGTCTAGTTTGCAACATCTAAAAGTATCAATGTTGGTGCACTAACGTAATGGTACTTTTACACATTTAAAATATGCTATTAAAATATGTTGTGGAAATTAACATTAAAGGATTATATATATAAATATATATATATATTATATATATATATATATCTTACTATTGAGTACAAATCTTTTGTTTACCATCTTGAGGCCCCGAGAATCAAGAGCCTCACAAACTCTAACCATACACATTGGCCTCAACCATTGATTTTTAAGGTGATATAATGATAGAGAATTATTCTTTGACCCCTCCTTAGATTCCATACCTCGCACGTTCATCTCATGGCTTAGCCCCTCCACCTTGCCAATTGAGACTAGTCACTTTCACTACCATCTAATCCATGACTTTCCCCTAAAACTATGGCTTCCAATAACTAGAAGCCACTTTCCACACCCCCTCCTCATCATTTGTTTATAGTTTCTCAACTCGTCAAGCCAAACCTACCTTCTATGTGTCTCTTTGCATGCAATACCACCCCACTTGAGTACCACATGGGAGCTTCGACCCATCCACTAAATATCCTTTGTCTAGATTGCCTACCATCTCCCCTTACAACTCATAACTTTGTCATCCCAACTACTAAGGGGAACTTGACATGCCTTCGTTGCTATAAAAATAACCTCTTTGTCTTTAGGTTCCTTTAAATATATGCTCCAATCTCAACCATGAATTCAACCCTATGATCCTTGCGTTAATTACAAGGGTACAATGTAATTTATCTTCAAGATTTTATTCCTTGGAGGGATGTGTCATATGACAAGTCCCTATTCTTGTCCATCCTAAGTTTTAATGAACCCATAAAATGATTAATATCTAATGTTCCTATGTTTGGAAATTTGTAGGTTTTCCTTATTATTTTATCTTCAACTTCCTAAAATCACCAAACAAATGTCATGGGATGATCCAGATTTAAACGGGAACGCAACAAATTACATATATAACCATAAATACAAATATGTAGTAGAAATAACACTTCATTTCATTAATTTCAAATACTGAAATATGCTTACAGACAGAATGGAAATATGACTAGCTCGGGTGATGGTAGCTTATCTCTTAGAAGAGATGTGGCAGCTACATGCCTCTGAACTGTGTTACAATGAGGCTCAAAGGCCTATTTATTGTTGAGAAACAAAGGAAAATCCTAAACATCCAAAAACCTAACCCTAGGAGTTGAAGCGCCAAACTATGGGCCTCGTTTGGGTAAATTGGTACATCAACTTCCCGTGGTTGTAACTTTGGCATACGATCTCTGTTTGATGCACACAATACCTTGTTAGAAATATCTATCTGAGGACTACAAGTTTTGAGTTAGCAACATTGGTCAACGACCCATGTTTCTCCCACTTTTCCCCAAAAAACGTTGTTTAGGGCCTCAAAATGGTTCCGAAAGTTCACAACCCGAAAAACTGTCGAAACTAGTAAATTGTGCTACGAATAAGGAAACTGAAAGAAAAAATGGTGGGGGTCCATGTGAAATAGGCGAGTGGCCACCAATATCCACCTGGATCATTCATCCCCCCTTAGGAAGCAATCGTCCACATTGTGTTGATTTCCTCCATGAGATGAGGAAACTTCTGCTGAACTTGGTCCCTCATGAGCCACTTGCCCTGGTGAAGGAGTTGGCCTGCTTTGACAACTCGATATAGTTCGATGATTTGTTGTCGGGTGTGCTCGATCTGCATGTCCATGATTCAATCAATTGTGGCTTGTTACATGCAATCTGGATGTAACTCTGTAGGTGTGAGTTGTTTTACAATGTCTGATGTGTCTAGCAATGGTGGGAAGTATGGTCGAAGGCGGTCCACATTGAAAATTGGGTGCAGGCCAAGGAATGGGGGAATGCTAAGCTCAAATGCATTATCTCCCACAACATTGGTAATGGTGTGAGGACCATATCGGAGTGGTCTGAGTTTCCAATAGGCTCCGGTAAGGCATTCCTTTTGCAAATGCAACTAGACTTTCTCGCCCACCTGAAACTTGTGCGGCACTCGATGTTGATCATGTCACTGCTTGTACTTAGCATTTGATTTCTCTAGAATGTTGTGGGATTTCTAGAGGATATGTTGGATGTTCTCAATGAAGTTGTTTGGCTTATCGGTTTTCGGACTGGACATGAGCTAAATCTGCCTAAGTAGCAGCAAATGGCATGGCCACATCATTGGGACATAGTGGCTGGAATCTAGGTCCACTTGAAATGGGATATGGCTAGTTGAGCTGTGGAGAGCCTGGTTATAGTTGTGTTGAACATAGGGGAGGCTCTCTATCACATCTCCACTTCCCGTAGTTAAAAAATGTCAAAATAAAAAAAATTAAAAGTTAATAATACAAATGTGAACTTGTACATACAACTTCCACTAAATCTATATGCTATTTGTACCTGGTCATAAATACATAAATACGAATTAAAGGTTCTTGACAGTACTGTTCTACTAGAGTTTTAATGCACTGGTCAGTTCTCTGTCAGTCCTTATACTACGGCTCTCGCTGCCGTGTGACACCTTAGCTTGCTCATTGAGCTTACCACCCACCAATCCTTTGATATTTAATTTCTTTGCCATGTCAGTTAAATGACATTGCAGCCAGCTCAGTTTTCCTCGAGATTCTATGTCACATCGACGGTGGTGGTATTCGGTGTGCAATCGCATGGCTAGAGGCATTTCGGATGGATTTTCAGGCTTATTCACATAGTTGAGTGGTTCATTCACTCCCTCATCCTTTGGTGCTCTTGCTCGGCTCTCTAGAGCCACTAAGGGGTTGTTTGTTCTGAAACCGATGAGTAGGGTGCCGAAAGCATGGCGCAGAGGCGATCGAAGGGTGGTATTGCTCTTGGGATTATGATTCTCTACCAATTTACCAGTGAGAAAGGTTTGCCTTTGTTTTTTGCTTATTTCTTTTTTATATGCTTGTTTCTATCTGGTAAATCTGTCATATAATAATCGCATTCTTTGCAGGTCTGGAGGTGGGGAATCCACAAAACGTTGGTTGTTATGAAGCTATTGTAGATATCTATTCTAGTCTGGTGCTCATATATTTTCGGATAAGCCCTTTGGCAACTCTGCCTAACTTGTCTGAGAGGAGAAAGGTTCTTATGTTTTTTCGAGTTGCGGGTTGGGGTTTCCTTATTCCAGGAGTGAGCTCTAGCTTCATCCTGGAACTGCATGTGAAACGCATGTTGGGTTTTCACCAGCTTTCCTGTAGTCCAATGGTGGGTTTTATCTCTTGAAAGTTGTAATTATTAGCTTTATTTCAGATCCTCTAGAGCAAAAAAAGGCTATGACCCTGCTACTGCTAGTTTAGATTAGGTTCTGTTCAGAGATAGAGGACAGGAGTCTCTTAAATTTATAATGTTGGCATACGCTACGATTACCTTTTTCCTATAACTGTAATATGTCTGTATACACATGGATACTCATGGTGATTATCCATTTATGTTCTTACATTTTGATATTTTTTCTATGCTCTATCATTTTGCTAATGTAAATAATCCCCTTCATTTGATATCGGTACAGTGTTAATTCGTTTGACTGTGAAGTCTTGATGGTAATAGTTTTCCCGAATGTGTAAATATAATTATGGTAACGATATTTCTTTCTTTCAGTTATCTGTTCTGTCATCATGGAAAAAGGGGCTTGTTCTGAAGTGTTGATTGTTATTTACTGTTCGTTTCATGACTAATTTCCTTTATTGCTATTTTGAGCTTGATTATCGGCGATTAGAGTATTTTCATCACTAGAAGAAATGTATAAAATCCAGGTCTCTTTTCCGCCATGGCCATGAGTCTGGTTTACCAAGAATTCTAGGTGTGAGTGCATAACTGTTACCTATTTTTTTTTTAGTAAGGCTTAATTTTCGTTTCCCTTAATACCAATACTGAACACTCCAATAAACTTCTCTAGTTCTATGTGACTGGGTTATGGGCACCTACAGGGCCCAAATTCACATGGAATCCTACTTGTGAAGTTCTTCGTGCACATACTAATTAATTTAAGAGGTCCCCTGTCACAAAGAATTTTACTCCAGTTAAGTTAATAATTTTTATTCGGGGTTATACATCAGTTAATTTGGGAGAATCTTTGTCACACAAAATTTGTTCAAGTTAAATTATAGATCTTCTTCACTCAAAATCATTCTGAAGTCAATTTATACTTGCTCTCAGTTTCACGAAACTCATTAGTTTTTGTTTATATATATCGCTAATTTTGGGCATAGTTTTGCTTAAAGTTATCCACATGTGTTGAATATGTTTTCCCTCGATTCTGTTATTTATGTTTAACCTTCTGCGCAACCACTGTTATTTAGTTGGCTCATCTGAACACTGTTTATTACAGTTGTCCAAATGGACACAGCTAGCCTGTTTAGGCCGGTTATTTCTCCTTCAACGTGAGATGGTTCACAGAGTTTATGGTTGATTTGTGTTGTTCAGATAAATCTTCTCAGATTCTAAAGACGTTGTTTCTTGTATAAAAGTTTCCTTCATAACCCTACTAACCAGGCAATTTCCAGTTAACCCATAGGGTTCTCAAACAAACACAACAATCTTTTGTATAGTGAGCATATTGTAAGTTTTGCTTACCTGAATTTCCTGTGCAGTGAATTTCCAGAGCACTGTCACATTTTATTCTTAGCTTGTCTTCCACCCGTCCATGAGATTTGTCTTCGTGACCAAATCTCCCCCCAAGCCTACTTGCGAGACCACAGTCTTCCACAAGTTTTTCACTTCGTGCAGTGTTATCTGATCCTTACCAGACTTAGCACTTTCCCCCTTCATCGTATGACCCTTCAGCACGGTTTTTTCCTCCCCTCACCCCCTTTTCCTTGGGGTGTTTTCAGTTAGGGGAGGCAGTTAGGGTTTTCTCTTCTTTTTTTTTTTTTATATTAGCAACTGCCTCTTTCCAACTTCTTAAAGAGAAGTTACAAATTATGATATTACTCAATTGTTTCATGAATTTAGAAATTCACAATATTATTAATCTAAAAAGAAAATAACAATATTATCCAGTACATTTTCTTACAGTGGTAAATAAAATATTTACAGCTGTTTCGGGGACATCACACTCTCATCCCATGTGCGTGGATTCTTTCAGTTGTACATGCGCAGAATGTGTATGATCATCTTGTTGACGGCCTTTGTCTGGCCATCAGTTTGGG
Organism: Pinus taeda; assembly: GCA_000404065.3. Classification (NCBI taxonomy): domain Eukaryota; kingdom Viridiplantae; phylum Streptophyta; class Pinopsida; order Pinales; family Pinaceae; genus Pinus; species Pinus taeda. The sequence goes on from APFE031197825.1 coordinate 165,568, forward strand.
GATGGAAAGTTGTAGACTTAGTGAGCTTGGTGTCCAACATCGACCAGAGATTGGACCAAAATGTACTAAGGAACTTGTTGTCCCAATCTGAGATGATAGACTATGGGATCCCAAAGTGTGCCCACACTCGTTCAAAGAAGAGTTTAGTAGTGGCTTCCATTGTGGTATTCATCTTGCGGGACATCATAATGGTCATCTTCAAGAATCTGTCAACGACCAAAAAAACACAGTTGTTGCCATGCTTAGTAGAAGGAAGGTCCGTCATGCAGTCCATGGATAGGATTCCCAAGGTTGACTAGGGGCAGGCAGTGGAGTATAGAGGCCTTGCTTCTTGATGGTTGATTTGGCAATGGCGCAAGAAATGCAAGATCTGATGTACTTCCCAACATCTTGTCGAAGATTCGGCCAATAGAAATACTTTTGCAGTACTACCACCATTTTCTGGACCCCGAAATTCCCAGTGGCTCGACTGTACTGTGCTTCCCACATCATCTTGGCACACTCACTTGAAGGAACACAAAGGTGTCCTAGGTGGAATAATAGGGCATCCTGGAGGTGAAAATATGGAACTTGTTGACCCTCCAAGAGCATCTGGTATGTGTGGTCGAATTTTGGGTCACTTTTGTAGAGAAGTGGCCAATCATAAGTCTCATGACCATATGGGTTGAGCACAGTGCTTAACACCCTGATCAGTGGTCGGTTGAGGCAATCTGCACCATTATTGGTGTTGCCCTTCTTATACTTGATATTCGAATGGAATTGTTGTAGGTATGTGGACCACTTCTGATGGTGATCATTTTGCAACTTTCTTTGCATTCATATGAACTGTAGGGGTCGATGGTCTGTGTGGATGACCATTTCCTTCCCCAAAATGCAATGCTTCCATTTTCGGCAGGCTTGCACAATGGAATACATCTATTTTTCATGAGTGGGATACTTTCGGACTATGTCTGAAAGTGTCTCGCTCTGATATGCCACTGGATGCCCCTGTTGAGTAAGGACTACCCCAATAGCATAGTCAGAGGCATCTGTCTCAATCTCAAATGGTTGTTGCAAGTCTGGTAATGTGAGCATTGGTGCAAAGCAAAGGCGATGTTTCAACTTTGTGAATGCCTTCTATTGATATTCAGACCAAAATAATTTTTCTTTCACTCCTCCCTTGGTGACTTGAGTCAAGGGTCAAGTGATATGTGAGAATCCCAACACAAACCTCTGGTAGAAATTGGCATGACCCAGAAAGATGTGGAGCTCTGTTAGAGTGGTTGGAGCTGGCCAATCCCGAATGAATTGGATCTTAGCTGGATCCACATGCACCCCCATTCATCAATAATTTATCCCAGATACTGAACCTGGGTCATGCCAAAAGTGCATTTCTCCAAATTGGCACATAGCTTGTGTTGTCGCAGTGTTTGGAGAACCTCTTAGATGTGGTGGAGGTGCTCTTCCCAACTATGGTTGAAGATCAGGATGTTGTCCAAGTATATCACTACAAATGAGTTGGTGAATGGCTGCAAGATGTCATCCATCAACCTCATGAAGGTTGTAGGAACATTCGTCAACCCGAAAGGCATTACCAACCATTCAAAAAGGTGCTCCTTGGCTTTGAAGGCAGTCTTCCACACATCGGAGGGTTCAATTGGTACCTGGTGACATCCTGATTTCAAATCGATCTTGATGAAATATTTCCCCCCTTCAGTTGGTCTAGAAGGTCATCAATCCGTGGGATTGGGTACCTATTCTTTGTCCATCATCACGTTCCTTTATCGCTCGAGAGCTTCTTAGAGAAATATTTTGATAAGATCTCATGCCCCCTCATCTTTCTTTTCATTTTCCATGGGAGGTCATTGGATTTGCGAGGCTGGTCTTGCAAAGGTTCGACCAGTTCAAGCCCTAACTCTTGATATCCTGACCTCATTGGGGACATGCAAAGAGAAACATAGAAAGAGCGGACCGCTCTGATAACACTGATCCGGATTTAACTAGGAATGCAAAAAATTACAGATATAACCATAAACACAAAGATGTAGTAGAAATAACACTTAATTTCATTAATATTAAATACTGAAAAATGCTTACAGACAGAATGGAAATAAGACTAGCTCGGGCGATGGTAGCTTATCTCTGAGAAGAGATGCGGCAGCTACGTGCCTCTGAACTGTGTTACAATGAGGCTCAAAGGCCTATTTATTGTTGAGAAACAATGGAAAATGATAAACATCCAAAACCTAACCCTAGGAGATGAGGTGCCAAACTATGGGCCCCGTTTGGGCAAATTGATACATCAACTTCTCGGGGTCGTAACTTTGGCATACGATCTTCATTTGATGCGCACAATACCTCTTTAGAAATATCTATCTGAGAAATGCAACTTTTGAGTGAGAAACATTGGTCCACAATCCAAGTTTCCCTTGGTTTTCCCAAAAAAACGTCATTTAGGGCCTCAAAACGGCTTCGGAAGTTTAGGACCCGAAAAACTGCCAAAAAATAGTAAATTGTGCTACAAATAAGGAAACTGAAAAACTAAAAGAAACAATGGTGGGGGTCCAAGTGGAATAGGCAGGTGGCCACCAATATCCACCTGGATCATTCCTCCCCCCTTAAGAAGCAATGGTCCCCATTGTGTTGAGTTCCTCCATGAGATGAAGAAACTTCTGCTGAACTTGGTCCCTCGTGAGCCACTTTCCCTGGTGAAGGAGTTGGCCTGCTTTGACAACTCAATATAGTTCGATGCTTTGTTGTTGGGTGTGCTTGATCTGTGTGTCCATGATCCGATCAGTTGTGGCTTGTTCCATGAAATATGGATTTAACTCTGTAGGTGTGAGTTGTTCTGCAATGTCTGATGTGTCTAGCAATGGTGGGAAGTATGGTCAAAGGCGGTCCACATTGCACACTGGGTGCAAGCCAAGGAATTGGGGAATGTTGAGCTCAAATGCATTGTCTCCCACATCCTTGGTAATGGTGTAAGGACCATATCGGAGTGGTGTGAGTTTCCGATAGGCTCCAGTAAGGCGTTACTTTTGCAAATGCAACGAGACTTTGTCACCCACCTGAAACTTGTGTGGCACCTGATGTTGATCATGTCGCTGCTTGTACTTGGAATTTGATTTCTCTAGAATTTTGTGGACTTGTTAGCGGATATGTTGGGTGTGCTCAATGAAGTTGTTTTCCTTAGCGGTTTCAGACTGGACATGAGCTGAATCTGATTGAGTCGCTGCAAATGGCATGGCCACATCAATGGGACATAGTGGCTAGAATCCTAGGCCCACTTGAAAAGGGATGTGGCTAGTCGAGTTGTGGATAGCCCAGTTATAGCTATGCTAGACATTGGGGAGGCTCTCATCCCATGTGCATGGATGCTTTGAGTTGCACATGCGCATAATGTGTACATCATGTTGACGACCTCTGTCTGGCCATCAGTTTGGGGATGGAAAGTTGTGGACTTAGTAAGCTTGGTGTCAAGCATCGACCAGAGACTGGACCAAAATGTATCGAGGAACCTACTGTCCCGATCTGAGATGATAGACTGTGGGATCCCAAAGTGTACCCACACTCGTTAAAATAAGAGTTTAGCAGTGGCTTCCGCTGTGATATTCTTCTTGTAGGCCGTCATAATGGCCATCTTTGAGAATCTGTCGACAACCACAAAAGCACAGTTGTTTCCATGCTTAGTAGAAGGAAGGCCTGACATGTAATCCATGGAGATGGATTCCCAAGGTTGACCAGGGGTAGGCAGTGGAGTATAGAGGCCTTCCTTCTTGATGGTCAAATTGGCAATGACGCAGGTAGTGAGGATCTGATGTACTTCCGGACATCCTGTCGAAGGTTCAGCCAATAGAAATACTTTTGCAGTATTACCATCATTTTCTCGACCCAAAAATTCCCAGCGGCCCGACTGTAGTGTGCTTCCTAAATCATCTTGGCACGCTCGCTTAAAGGAACACAAAGGTGTCCTCGGTGGCATAATAGGGCATCTGGAGGTGAAAATATGGAACTTGTTGTCCCTCCAAGAGCATCTGGTATGTGTGGCCGAATTCTAGGTCACTTTTGTAGAGAACTGGCCAATCAAAAGTCTCGTGCCCACAAGAGTTAAACACGGTGGTTAACGCCATGATCGGTGGTCGGCTAAGGCAATCTGCAAAATTATTTGTGTTTCCCTTCTTATACTTGATATTCAAATGGAATTGTTGTAGATATGTGGACCACTTCTGATGGCGATCATTCTGCAACTTCCCTTGCGTCCATATGAACTGCAGGGGTCGATGGTCTGTGTGGTTGACCGTTTCCTTCCCCAAAATGTAATGCTTCCATTGTCGGTAGGCCTGCACAATGGAATACACCTCTTTATCATAAGTGGGATACTTCTGGACTGTTTCTGAAAGTGTCTCACTGTGATATGCCACTCAATGCCCTTATTGAGTAAGGACTGCCCCAATAGCATAGTCAGAGGCATCTATCTCGATCTCAAATGGTTGTTGCAAGTCTGGTAATGTGAGCACTGGTACAGAGTAGAGGTGATGTTTCAACTCTGTGAATGCCTTTTGTTGAGATTTAGACCAAAATAATTTTTCTTTCGCTCCTTCCTTGGTGACTTGACTCAAGGGCCAAGTGATATGAGAGAATCCCAACACGAACCTGTGTAGAAATTGGCAAGACCTAGAAAGCCACAGAGCTCTATCAGAGTGGTTGGAGATGGCCAATCCCGAATGACTTGGATCTTGGTTGGATCCACATGCACCCCCTATTCATCAATAATGTATCCTAGATACTGACCCTGGGTCATGCCAAAAGTGCATTTCTCCAAATTTGCACATAGCTTGTGTTGTTGACGTGTTTGGAGAACCTCTGAGATGTGGTGGAGGTGCTCTTCCCAACTCTGGCTGAAGATCAGGATGTCATCCAAGAATATCACTACAAATGAGTTGGTGAATGGCTGCAAGGTGTCATCCATCAGCCTCATGAAGGTTGCAAGAGCATTTGTCAACCCGAAAGGCATAACCAACCATTCGAAAAGGCCCTCCTTGGCTTTGAAGGCAGTCTTCCACACATCGGAGGGTTCAATTGGTACCTGGTGATATCCTAATTTCAAGTCGATCTTGCTAAAAAAAAATTTCTCCCTTCAGTTGGTCCAGAAGGTCATCAATCGTGGGATCAGTTACCTATTCCAGACAGTGATCTTGTTCAGCGCCCGATAGTCAATATAGAGTCTCCAAGTCCCATCATTATTTTGTACCAACATGATCGGGCTCCCATAGTGCGATGAACTCAGTCGGATGTGACCTTTTTGCAGCAACTCCTGAATCTGCCCCTTGATTTCGCCATTCTCCAGAACGGAGCGCTGATAGATTGGTCCATTGGGGAGCGGCGCACCTGGGATCAGATCGATGGATTGCTTGACTTGATAGTGTAGAGGCACCCTTGCGGGGGAGGTGAAGATGTCCTCGTACTCCTCCACGACCTTGTCCATATGTTGTTGTCATGTGGAGGGGCCCTTTTTAGAGGTCGTGGCCACCATCTTCTTCTTTCCCTGAGGGCGTATCGTCAAGAAAACAAATTACTCAGTTTTGAAAATGAGCTTACTACATTGTTTTGTTGTAACCAAAGAGATGGCGTTAGGCGGTGCTGCCTTCGGTATCCTGTACAACTTATTTACCAAAGTAACAATAAAAGCACGAGGCCTTGAATCATACACATCGTGTCGCTTCCATAAGTATGGCTGGCCTAATAATACATCACAAACATCAAGGGGAGCATCGTCACAGGTTGTGGACGTGTTGTGGTCGGTAAGTTGAGCCGCTTCACGACCTCTACCGAAATGAAGTTCTTTTGGATCTCGTTGTCGATAATGAACTGTAGCGGGGAACCCTTTACCCACATCTGGGAGTGGAAGAGGCACTCCTCCTCCTCTGGATCTTCGAGTTCCTTCTTTTGGATATTTGTGGTGGCAACAGTGGTGTTGGGCTCCACATCGATAATCTACTTCCCTTTGTCATTCCCCTTGTCGGGTTCACTCAGAGTTGGAACATGAATCTGATTCCAAAGCCTTTAGCTTGGCCACCAATGTCTACTTGGCCTGACACTCACTTGTGTTGTGAGTGGAGCTCTTATTGAACTCACACCACTTTCCCTTGTCCTTCTTCGGCTTCGTGGTGTTGTTATTTTCTTGCGGCTTTGGTGGGTTGTCCTGGGCTGCCCTGCCTTGGCTTTGTCCTTTGTTTTGCAGTTTGGGGGCACCTTTCCCTTGCTTCAGTTTCGCAGATCCAAAGTCTTGCTTCTTCTTCTTAAACTCTTTCTCGATCTTGACGCCATATCGGTATGTCGTGCCGAGTGAGAAGATGTCTAGGAACTCCATCTCATCCTAGATGTACCTATGTAGGTAGTTGTGGTACTTGAGAACCAAATGCTTCTCAGAATCCTTGATACCCAACATCATGCGAATTGTATGAAAAACATTGGTAAACTCTGGCACATATTGGTCCCTTCCCTGTTGTAGCGTAGTCCACTTGATGTATTTATCCTCATATCTCCCGACAGGGTAGTACTGCTCCTTGATGGCATCACGGAACGAGTTCCAAATGGGTGTGGCTGAAAACAGTGAGTTCGTACTTTCATCCTTCTACTCACAGTAGGTTTCCCACCAGTCCTTGATGTGGGGGGTTGCTTTGAGAAGTGCGAGAGTGATATTTTCCTCGCTGGAAAAATCATGAATGGAAAAATATCCTTCTAGTAGATTTAACCATTTCTTTACAACGTCTGCATCCATCTGACCCTCAAATATGGGAATGTCAAAGGTTAACTTGTACCTTAAAGGGTGTGGTGCTTCCAGAGTAGCTGCTGGAAGTAGATGCATTTTCCTTGGGTAGTTGCTGAAGGATCTGAGCAAAGCTTTACATCATCGCATTCCTTTGTCGCTCGAGGGCTTCTTCGAGCAAGATTTTGATAGGATCTCCTACCCCCTCATCTTTATTTTCATTCACCATGGGAGGTTGTTGGGATTTTCGAGGCCGGCCTTACAAAGTTTCGACTAGTTCAAGCCCTAACTCCTTATATCCCGACCTCGTTGGGGACATGCAAATAAAAACAGAGAAAGAGTTGATCCCTTTGATACCACTGATCCAGATTTAAACAGGAATGCAACAAATTACAGATATAAACATAAATACAAAGATGTATTAGAAATAACACTTCATTTCATTAATATCAAATACTGAAATATGTTTATAGATAGAATGGAAATAAGACTAGCTCGGGCGACGGTAGCTTATCTCTGAGAAGAGATGTGGCGGCTACATGCCTCTGAAATTTGTTACAATGAGGCTCAAAGGCCTATTTATTGTTGAGAAACAATGGAAAACCCTAAACATCCAAAAACCTAACCCTAGGAGATGAAGCGCCAAACTATGGGCTCGTTTGGATAAATTGGTACATCAACTTCCCGGGGTCGTAACTTTGGCATACGATCTTCATTTGATGCGCACAATACCTCATTACAAATATCTAGCTAAGGAATAGAACTTTTGGGTGAGAAACAACAATTGACGATCCAATTTACTCTTGGTTTTCCCAAAAAATGTCGTTTAGGGCCTCAAAACCGCTCCGGAAGTTCGGGACCTGAAAAACTGCCAAAAATAGTAAATTGTGCTACAAATAAGGAAACTGAAAAATTGAAAGAAACAATGGTGGGGGTCCAAGTGGAATAGGCGAGTGGTCACCAATATCCACCTGGATCATGGGAGGGGTTGAGTTGGGACCCACTTGTGGGGATTAAATAATGTCCCACAAGGCGTCCAAGCTCAACCAAGCCTTGCAGAATCTTGATGATGACATCCCACAAGTGGGAAGATCATTCTTCCAGCCAAAATAAGTTGGCCTTGACATCAACTCAGCCTATTTGGATTAAATAACAAAAATAAATTATTTTCCATGAATTAGAAAAGGGTGTGATGTTGATCTAGGCTTTGAATATTGGTGTTTATATCATCACCATGAGTGTGCAAGACAATGGATTTAACACAATTTCCACTTATACCTTTAGTAAACAATTGGCATGCAATTGCAATGTCTACTATAAAACTTAAATTATTTACGCATGATAGTGCAATGATATACCCTGATAGCCTTTGGTACCATTATATAGCATACCCAAATGCCTTCCCATTGGGGTGCTACAAAAAAATGTATTCTTCATTCCATCTTACATTTCCTCATTGTTAATTTAACTTGAACTTCTCGACCTCATATTATATTTTACATGCAAGAACATTGTATAAATAACATCACATATACACAACAATTCCATGAAACTTTGAACACTATCTAATCCACATGCATGATCTATACAAAAAAAATTATCCACTTAGTCAATTCAATTACACAAAATTATCATATTTCCCATGTAATTTATAAAATCAATAATATAACCCAAATAAAAGCATTTCATATGGAAATATATATCAAGCCTTATGTGTGATAAATATTTGTAGGCCAAAGTATTCGCTAAAGAACAATTCACCACCCAACCATAAGAATCAACTATGGATTCCATTTCTAAGCTAGGGAAAGATATCATTGGGGAGAAGAAATTTCCCCAAAACTCTATCTCTGTGTCAAATCAACCCTTTATGCCCAACAATTCAAACCAATTGGAAATTTACCTTCAAGTCCATTAAAGAAACTCCTTTAAAAATCTGATCCATTATTGATTTAACGTACACATTTTTGTATTTTTCTCTTATTAAAAAACAATGTAAGGGAGGGTATTTCTCTTCTTTGCTCAAAAGTCCCTCATGAATCCTTCCTTTGGCATGGTCTAGTGAAAAGGGGGAGAATTTGAGCCACTGAATGTTCTTTGGGAATACTAAAGCAATATATCACTTATTGAGCTATGAACAATCCTTGACACAAACACAATTATGCAAGTCTACAATTTGCACTAGCAATTGTAAGCATTCAATTCATGCTTATTCTTTCGAAAATAACCCATTTCCCCTATTTGACAATAACAATCTCTAACCAATTTCAATTTCTTAATCACCTTATGTCATGTGATTCTCTTACAATTTTCAAGTGTGAGAACCATCCAATTAACACATGCCACTTCATAACAAGGAGAGGAGAGTCTCATCAAATTCAAAGGGATAAAATAGGAAAATGATTATTAGTATGAAAAAATTCAACACAAAAAGTCTTTTATTGGTTGAAGGGAGCTACATAACCTCTTCCTAAAAATGTAATGGTTTATAGGAAGTATTGAAATTTGTCATGAAATTTTTTAAGAAATTATAGGAAACGTTGTTCAACACTACTCTAAACAGCGTGGGTAATATATTATAATATGAATATTTACAAATACATTTTATATTTTTGGCAACTCAATGTAATTTTATAATTTATTTTATTGAAAATATTAATATTTTAAAATTTTCATATTTGAATAAAAAATAAATAATAATAATAATAATATTTTAATACAATTATTTTATTAAACCTTATTTTGACTAAACCTTATTTTCTTTCATTTCGGTGCCCTTGGAAGGAGCTCACCATGTGCTTTAAGAACATTGATTTCAACAGACTTCAACTTATTCCGTTCACCTTATTTCATTTCAATTTAATTTAATGTAACTGCCTCTATGAATGACCCCAAGTCATAGTCAATACGACACTTCCCTGGATGGGTTGTATTTAAACTATCGTTGCACTATTTTGTAGGCCAAATTGACTATTGCTTGAAATATTATAATATTTTACATTTTATATATTTAGAACCCCAAGCAAAATGATAATATGTTGAACAAGTCAGCTAAACCAATCCATGTGACTGATCTTGAGTGAAATTTTTCCATCGGTGCCAAGGGAGAGATAATTAAGCAGATGAGATTAGATATATCGGTAACTTTTTATTGCTTAACATGTTGTGGTCTCAGAATACATTCTTGCTGCCATGTTTTAAAATATTAAATTTAAAATTCAATAAATTCAAAAATAAATAAAATAAATGTATTATATTGAAAAAATTTAATAAATAAAAAACAAGAAAGATAATTTAAATTTTTAAAAAATAAAATAATTTAAATTAATGAAGATATTTTTTTAATATATAATTTAAATATTAAAAAAAAACTTAATTTAGTTATAATATAAACATTTTATTTAAAAATTTATAACTAAATTAGGTAACAAGTCACCATTAATATAATTTTATTATCAATTTTATTTTTCTATTAAAATTTTAATTTTATAACTTTGTGTCTTTGAAATAGTCTTTTAGTAATTCAACAAATGCGCACACCCAACATTACACAAAGAAATTTAATAATGTGACTCGAAGAAGTTTAACAATCACAACATTTCCTCTCTCCACGTGAAAATATAGTTATTCACACTGATAATCAGGAAGAGCTCATAGTGATCCCAAATATGCTCCTCGTGGGTGATAGTGGTCCCATAGACTATTGGAATATTTTCTGACATCATAACAAACAATGACAGATAGTGGTCCCTTAGATACTCCTCGTGCTAAGGAGTGGTCCTATAGAGTGGTGGAATATTTTGAGTGGTGGAATATTTTTTGACATCATAACAAACAATGACGTGTCATTACAATTTCAACCGAAGGGAAAGTAAATTTGAATGTGGTCATTATCTTTGGATCTTTTTCTACACTTAGCCACGAATTTGGTCGTTGTTAAAAAGCATATGCATTAAACTAGGAAGTGGCTTTAAGTGAGAGATAATTAAGGAGATGAGCTTAGGTATATTGGTAACCTTTTATTGTTTAACATGTTGTGGTCTCAGAATCCATTCTTGTTGCCATGTTTTCATTAGCAGTAGCTTGGCCACGGGTTATTTTTTTCTAGAAGTAAATGTGAGTTGGTTGCAATCCTAGTGATTCATTGGAAGGGTTTCCTTTAGTCCTAGGATTCTCAAGCTGACAAAGATATTTGGACATATGTTTTTATCCTTAAGCTAGAAAATCCTTAGTCGTAGGTCTTCAGACATAAGACTAAAATATAGATATTTTTCTTTGATCTTTAAGGGAGAGTTAATTAAGTCTTAAGAGAAAAACGATGAGGGTTTATTGCAGCTTTGCAACCCTAATGGTCACACAGCTATGAGGTAGGCGGCACGAAAAACCTCGAAAACAAGCAGACAAGAGGCACAGAAAACAAGCGAACAAGAGGCACAAAAATGACAGAGGAAGTCAGGAGGGGAGAGATCCCCTCCTATAAAGATACAACAACATGAGAGGGAACAAGTAATAGCAAACCGAAGGAAGAGAAAAGGACACCAGGACCAATCCTCAGAGCAAGATGGGAGGTAGGAAGAAAAGGAAAATGTTTACCATGTGCAACAGAAAAACCGAGATTTGTTATCCCTATGAACAAACTTGAGCGCTACAGAAGTTACATGAAGGACCATGCATTATTATGCAAGTTCATCAGGGTCTGGCCATTCGAGAAAGACCTAACAAGATGGATACAACAAAAATGGAAACCCCGAGGACATATAGAGTTGAAGCTAGGTGCACGTGGCTTCTTTACGGTAATCTTCTCAAACCTGCAAGATAAAGAGAAAGTGTTTGAAAATGCTCCATATTTTCATAATAATGCAGGTTTATTTATGAGGTACTGGGAGGAATGCTATAACCCAAATAAAGAAAAATTTCTAGCAGCGCCAATGTGGGTAAGACTAGTTGGATTACCCATGGATTTTTGGGATCTAGAGATCCTAGAAGGAATAGGGAATACCATAGGCAGCTTTGTTAAAATAGTTGAATCAACCAAGAAAGGAAGATATACATCCTATGCAAGAATCTGCGTATATATGAACCTAGCGAACCCTATCCCAGGGGTGGTAGAACTAGAATATCATGAAGAGGTGTGGCAGCAGGCATTTGACTATGAACACATCACGTTTAGATGTAGAAAATTCTATGAATATGGGTACTTCTACAATAAATTCCCCCTTAATTTCGAGGAGGAAGAACGAAAGACCAAGCAATAGATGAAAAGCATAGAAGATAATGAAGGGTTCCAAGAGATAAAATCAGGAAAAGAACTGCAAAGGAAATCCCTAAAGACGGAAAAAAGGAACAACCAGCCAAAACAAATAAGGTAAATCGATATGAAATCCTATAGGTAGCAGAAGAAGATTCAGAGATCCGAGTAATGGACTATTAGGAGGAAAAAGAATAGGAAAGTAGACCAAGTTAAGACACAAACAACACTAAACAAAAAACCCAAAAAGAATTAGGGGAAAAGGTAGGAAAATAAAAGGAGGATAAACAGGAAAATGAAGTAATGGAAATAGAAATCAGAAAAGGGGAAGACCCAACAATAGAAGAAGAAATTCTGAGGAAACTTCTGGAAAAATGGAGACACTTGGATGAGAGGTTTATCCCAGAAGAGGATAAAAAATTATACAAGGAAATCTTTCAAAAATATAAAGAAAACAAGAGCAAGGAAACACAGGAATGAATGAGCAACTAGGCATACAACCGGAAATTAACCAAGAACATCAAAGTAAAGGGAAAGGAGGGAAAAAAAGAGGAAGAAAGAATCTTCAAGAGTCAATACAAGTCATGGGAGAAATGTTAGTTAATACTGGAAGAGTAGTACCGCTTTCAGCGGTCTTCCACCAAACAACCCCACCTACCCAATGATAATTACATCATGGAACATTAGGGGTCTGAACAACAAAGGTAAGCAGAGATACCTAGCAGAAAGGATTAAAAGAGAAAAACCCCAAATTATGTTGTTACAAGAAACAAAAGTAACAGGGGGGCAATGGAGGAGATTCTAAAAAAAATAAAGCCAACTTATGAATGTATGACAATTGATGCAAAAGGTAGCGTCGGGGGAATTGCAATCTTGTGGAATCCTGCAGAAGTTACTGTAGACTACTGGATAGGAATGAAGAGGATTCTCTCAGGGAGATTCAGATTGATAGGCCACAGAGACTGGTTCTTAGTTTCGGCGGTTTACAGACCCCATATAACAGTGGAAAGAGAGAACTTCCTCACACATTTGCAACGGTTGGGACACATGCACACAGAAAAATTATGGTTGATAGCAGGTGATTTTAACATGATCACTTCAAAAGAGGAAAAGAAGGGGGGACTACAATGGGAGGACGCAAACATGGAAAGATTTAAGGAAACACAGTTAGCTCTAAGAATAATTGATATAAACACCATCAATGGAAAATACACCTGGAATAACAGAAGAGGAGATAGCAAGCAGATAGCTTCTAGGTTGGATAGGTTCCTAGCAACAAAACACTTTCTTGGGAAAGACATATTTTAGGAAGCGACAATCCTCCCATGCCAAGGATCAGACTGCTGGCCCATAAAGCTAGAAATTGCCATGAACAATCAAAACCAAAACAGACTTTTCAGGTTTGAAGCTTTTTGGCTGCGAGAACCAACCTTCATAGAAAAAATGGAGAACTCGTGGTAGAGCAGTGAGGCAGAAATAAAAGGAAGGAATAAGATGCACACACTCCAATTAAGATTAAAAGAGCTAAAATGAAAAATTAAGAAATGGAATAAAGAAGAATTTGGCAATATTCAAAAAGACCAAGAAAAGCTTCAAATAGACATGAAAAGGATACAACATAAAATAATAGAAGAAGGGAGAACAGAGGAACTAGTGCAAGAAGAAGGAGGGGTTTTAAATAGACTGGAGGAACGAAGAAAATAGGAGGAAATTATATGGAGACAAAAATCAAGAGTACAATGGCTGAAAGAGGGGGAAATAAATACAAAATTCTTCCACAGAGCTATGCAGCAGCACAGGCAGCATAATAGAATTTTCTTCCTAAGAGATAATCAAGGCAACAAGTTAACTCAGAAAGAGGAAATGGAAATACTATTGATACAACACTTCAAAGGCATTCTGACAGAGATGCAAAGCAATAGATAAGAAGAGATAGCAAAGATAAGTCAATACATTCCTAAAAAGGTGAATCAAGAGCAAAACATGGCACTCCTAAAGGTAATCACTGAAAAAGGGGTAGAGGAGACAGTGAAGACAATGGCAAAGAACAAGGCCCCAGGACCGGATGGATATACAGCAAAATTCTTCCAAGCAACCTGGAGTTTTATGAAGCAAGACATTGTAAAGTTAGTGGAAGAATCAAGATGTACGAAAAGAATGCACCAAGCATTGAATGCTATGTTCCTAGCATTGATATCGAAGATAGAAAAGGCTGATGAACCTCAAGGTTTTAGACCAATAACACTATGTAATGTAATATACCAAATTCTAGCCACCATGATGGTGAAAAGATTAAAATCAATACTCCCAGAATTGATTGGAGAAGAACAAACAGGGTTTGTGAAAGGTAGACAGATAGTGGATGGAATCATAGTGACACAAGAGGTGATTCATTCATTGAAGAATTCGTGACACAAAGGAATGATGATCAAACTCGACTTAGCAAAGGCTTATGACAAGCTAAGCTGGGAATACCTCTAGAGAATCCTCAAAGCTTATGGGTTTGATGATAGATGGATAGAATGGATAATTTCCATGATATCCACTCCAAGTATGTCCATACTGTTAAATGGAACACCTACAGAAACCTTCAAACCATCCCATGGGCTTAGACAGGGGGGATCCACCGTCATCGTTCTTATTCATAATAGCAGCGGACAGTTTGGGTAGATTAATAAAAGCAAGAGTAAACAGTGGGAAACTTAAAGGCCTTAGATTATGGGGAGAAGAACTAACCATTACACATCAACAATTTTTAGATGATGTAATGATGTATAGTCAAGCCAATCTTAAGGAAGCGAAGAAACTACTGGAAATCCTTGAAGAGTTTACAAAAGCATCAGGAACAGAGATAAATAAGGATAAAACAGAAATTATCTTTTTCAATATCCTAATGAATTCACAAGCATTCCTAGCCAGAACAATGGGGTTCATAATTGGGAAATTCCCAACCAAATATCTGGGAGTGCAGCTGAGTGACATGCAAAATAGAATAGCGAATTGGGGAGGCCTGATAGGGAGAATTCAAAAAAGAATGGACAACTGGACGTTCAGAATGCTGAAGTCAGTCCTCCAAGCTATGCCAATATACCAAATGGCCAGCCAAGCTATCCCAAGAACTATATGCCAAAAAATGGTGGAAATTTTCAAAAAATTTATATGGCATGGAACAAGCAAAACTAAAAAGTGGGCATTGCTCTCATGGAAATGGCTGAGTAAATATTTAACAGAAGGAGGTTTAGGGTCATGGGATCCATACATATTAAATCAAGTAATGGGTGCGAAATTATGGTGGAGGTGGATTCAAGGAGGAGAAGATCTATGGAAAACGATATGGGAAAAGAAATATGAGATGGCAAGGTCCCTTGAAGGAAAAATGTGAAGCCAATTAGAAAAGAAAGGCTCAACAATTTGGAACCTAGCAAGGTCAAACAGGGACCTGGTAAGAGAGCATAATTTTTGGGAAATCAGGGAAGGCGACAAAGCAAACTTTTGGCAGGAGGCTTGGCAGCAGAGAGAAACCCTTAACTAGCAACCCCATCTCCAAGACATTCAACAGTTCACCACCCAAATGGAGGAAAATGCAGCCAAGAACTATTGGCTACCTGAAAAGGATGGTTACTGGAGAAAATGGAAAATGAAAAACCACTAGCAAGAAGCACCAGATACAAAACAATGGGTAAATTACAACAAGGAAATGCCGAAAAGGAGAATTGCAATCAAAGATGGTTCAGACATAATAAGGTGGGGAAAATGCATCAAAGGAATGTTTATGATAATAAAATGATATCATATAAAGGCTAAAGAACCAGCAACCCAGACATCAAAAAGTGTGATATAATATGGAAAATAAAAACTTGGCCAAAGGTGGCGCTTTTTACCTAGATATTGTCCCACGGGCGAGCCTTAACCTAGGACCAGTTGAGAAGGAAGGGGACGCATGGACCATCGCGCTGTGTACTTTGCCAAGAACAAGAAGAAACAATGGAGCACTTGACAAACTCTTGTAGCGTTAGCAATACCTTGTGGCAAAAGCAACAACAACTCCTTGAGATTAATGACAGAGATACAAGTAGCATAACTACAACTGTAGAGAAATGGAGGAGAAAACCATACTGTAACATAATCTAACCAAGCCTGGAATCTATCCATAGAGTTCCTCCTATGGAACATATGGAAGGCTAGAAACTGGTTGATATTCAAAGAAGACAAAAAAAATAAGAAGGAAATATGGAGCCAAATTACACAGAACATAAGAGAAACCATCATCATTGAAAAATGGAATGAGGAAGACTAGAAAATAGACCCAACAGAGACATGAATCTTGAATCAATTGCAAATTAAAATAAGCACCACAGGCATGGCCGGAAGAGAACATAAAGCAGGTAAAGCTGGGGAAGAAGACCACTACAGGAACCCGCCACAGGGATTCACAAAACTAAACTTCGATGGTGCAGCAAAAGGAAATCCAGGGGAAGCGAGCGTAAGGGGGATATTCAGAGATGATGGAGGTAGAATCCGTTGGGTTTATGCGATGGACTGCGGAATGGCATCAAACAATGAGGCCGAATTTCATGTGTTGAACAGGGGGATAGTAATAGCGATCAAAGAAGGGTACCAAAAACTCTAGATAGAAGGAGACTCAATGCTCGTGATAGAAACACTCAAACAACTACAACAAGGAGTACCAGCAGAGAAGCTGAATAAAAGTTGGTGGACGGCATGGATAGTAACAGAAATAAGCTACCAACTGAAGAAGATAGCCTATATCATACCATCCCATGTAAGACGTAAAGGAAATGCTCCCGTAGATTACCTTGCGAACTGAGGATGTCGGAAAGGGGAGAAACAACTGGATGTAGGCGTGGAAGAGCTCCACCAACAAGAGGATATAGAGCAATTAATATAAATGATAGAACAAGACAGAGCCCATAGCGAGCATCTAGAGAATTCACTCGGACATGACAGGAGTGGTGAGGGAAAAGGACAGCCACAAGAGGAACAGTACAGGATGGAGGTGGAGCAGGACATGATAAGATCGGAGTTCAGTAGTATGATGGAGGTGGGCAGCGAAAGGACCATACCCGGGAGTACAGAGGCAGAGATGGATAGGAATGGAAGAAGAGAGAGTAGGAAAACAACCCCGAGGACGAGCAGCGAATAAAGGCCAAGTGGCAGGGAAGAGTCAGTGACTCGACGGAAAGAGCAGCCGGGAGAGGAAAGTAGTAAATGAAGGATAGTGGACAAGACAAGAGGGACGCATCCCAAAGTAGGAGGGAAGGGAGGTGTGCCAAGGCACAAATTGGACTGCTGGAAGTTATGACAAATGGAGGGAATGAAAAAGGAATAAAATATAAGGAAAAGGGGAAAAAGGGATTTTGCATGAAGAAGAGAAAGAAGAAAGGTGGCGAGCATGCAAGAGCGGGCAACAAGAGAAATAATGTTAGGTCCCTATAATACTAGTGATTACACCATTACTATTGTAGTTATACCCCTTATTAATATTGTTGTGCCCCTATTGTCCCCATATTGTTATTACTGTGCCCCATAGAATCCATCTATTGTTA
>APFE031197825.1:187214-231796 GCA_000404065.3 Pinus taeda
ATTATTTACAATTTTATAATTGTTTAAAAGTGATGAAGATAATATTTTATTGATCAACTCATGAGATATAAATTAGTTGGTTTGTCATTTCATTTTTTTTTTCTTCTGAATAAGACTAATTCTATTAAAGATACGAAAATAATGTTACATGGATGCACCGGCCTCTGCAAATCCTATCTCAGAGAATTTACCAAGTATTTAGCAAACAGTGACTGAAAAGGCGATTGCCCTTAAGGGGAAACCAGTCCAAAAAAGTGAGCTGCCCACGCAGGGGTACTAGCTTATAATTTCCATGTTTGAGAGTTTTTTCAGCAAGACAAGAAAAAAACCAAAAAGACTCCATATAACAGCAGCTACAGCTTAAAATAACAAAGAAGACCCCAGATAAGGTGACCCCGTGTCTAAGAACCTGGAAAAAGAACCGTAGTCTGCTAGTTGTTAGCAGGTGGCAGGGGCTCCTCCACGATGAGACACCCATAAGCATAAGGGTCATCATCGACTTGTTGTTGTCCACTGGTCGTGGCATCTCACTGCTCTTTGCCACCTGGAGCATTCGTCTCGTTTGCCAACTTCCCATTACCACCTGGGGTGTTACTCGATTTGTTTAGGGCTTCCGGGTTAGAGCATGCAGCGTCCATCCTGTTCCGAGCATCACCCTGCAAGCTATTCCACCTACTATGCCCCCTCCTATCCGGAATGTTGCTAGCTGGGACAGTATTGCGTTGTGGTTCCTCCCTGAAGGTGATAGAGATAGTGGTGACTATATAGGGGCGGTCTAGGGTGCATCTGAATTGGAATTGGGTGGAGTGAGAGGGATTCATCGTAGGCTCATAGTCAGCTTGTGGGTGCTAGGTCTCCGCATTATGCTGATGGCCAGCCCTCTGGGCCTACCTTCTTCCACTGCGGGTGATGGGATAGCGACCCCTTCTGTGAGTTGCAGTCGAAGGCGAGGAGGAGTCCGCCTGAGTCAATTCAGATGGGGATAGTGAGGGAGGGCGAATTGCTCTCCCTCGACTGCTTCCCCTGCGGCTTCTCATTCTGTGCCTTAGGCGAGGCATATTAGCTTGGTGAATATCGGTACACTGGGTGCTTGGAGGAGCTGGAGAAGGGATAGAGTGGCTTGTGGAGGCTGGGGAATGAGGAATACGATTGCCTGAGGTGAAATTGAGGGCTGGAACAACAATTCTATAATAGTAAAGTGGGTTGTGAGAGAAATGAGCACCGTCAATTATCTCAATGCAGCAGAGAAGTTGACATCTTCTCCCTGTGGTTGTTCTAGAGCTCGGTTGTGCCACTGCGGGAAGGCAATTGCTGGCGAGAGGAGACAGAGCAAGGGTGGGACGCAGAGCATTCTCCATATTAAGGACCAGAACCAGAAGTAGGTGGCCTCGGCTCTCTCCCTCCATTAACGTTTTTTGGTTTTTAGGCTTCATTGAAATGCCATAAATTATGGTAGTGGGCATCTCGGTAGCAGTGCAGGTGGACATGTGGCCATACACTTGCCCGCCCGGATGATCAGTGTTGTACCGGCACCATTAATCACTTGCATCCGCGGGTTCTGCATCTTTCTGCACCATATTGATGCATTCCTATAAATGTGAGCTGTCATTTAAAATATCAAGCGGTCTAGCAATTAGAACTCGATCACTATTCACCCCTAGATTTGCCAGGAAATCGGCCACTTTATTGCTTTCCCTTATGGTGTGTTGGAAAGTGATAGCTCTATTGATTATGATCATTTTTTCAATGAGCTCTAAACTCACCGCTAATCTCCAGCTACTTGCTACCTTGTGGGCATGAGTACACTGGAGATTGCGATTGACTATGGTGATAAGGATTTGTGAGTCCCCTTCAATTATTATAGGAAAAAAACCATGATTCTGGGCTAAGCATAGTCCCTGCCATAGTCCTTCCAATTCCGTTGATTTATTTGTATCCCATTGTATCGAGCCATAGAAGATCAGGAGAGGTATGCCTTCATGGTCCCTAAAGATTCCTCCATACCCTGCCTTACCTGGGTTGCCTTTAGAGGCCCCATCAAAGTTTAATTGTACGATTCCTTGGGAGGGAGGTCGCCAATGACTTGAAGCATTGGCACTTTGAGCCATGTTGCTATGATGCTTATTGATCTGGTAGATACAAAGATTCCAATTCTCCCATATATTCTTCTCCTGAGGAAGGGTAGGAAGGTCCTCTTCCTGCCAATTCTGAAGAGTCAAGGTTTCCTATAGATTGGTGCAAAAGGTGTTCCATAGGGCATCCAGAGGAGTATATTGATTCTTAAAGATTCTTCTATTTCTTTCTTCCATAAAGTCCAAACAAGTAGGCCGGGGATAATTTTCCAAAGTAAATTTAGCAGTCCGCTCTTGTAAGGATCAACAATCCAATTTCTAATGGTGTTTGTGATATCCTCTGATATTCTACCCTTTTTTTGACATCTGAATTCAATTTTTCCCATAGTTTGATGGCAAGATGGCATGTGTCCATAAGGTGTTGGATTGTCTCTTCATGTTAACTACAATTGGGGCATCGAGAGGGCTCATTGAAGCTTTTCTTCCTTAGATTGTCCCAAGTGAGAATCCTTTTTTGACATAGCAGCCATAGCAACATTGATATTTTGGGCCAAATACCCGGAGACGAGATTTTCTCCCAGATTGGGTCTTTTTCATCCTTATGTCCAATCAAGATATTGTATGCCTCTTTTGTGGTGAAAGTCCCACATGGTGTATATCCCCATCCTAGGATATCCTTCTTGTTTGAGAATCGGATTTTCTTACATGAGTTCTATGTCCAGGTCATTATGAATTTGCTCTATTCCTTGTCTGAATATTTGAGCGGTAGTTAGCCATTGCCTATATCCTTGATTAAGGCCTCGGGTCCAATACTGATTGACTGTATCCTTCTGTAGCATTTCCCAGTCCTCTATTTGTGGAGGTTGAAACTCATTGCTAAGCCTTGGTCTTTGATTCCAAGAGTCCATCTAGAATCGGGCTTTGTTACCATCTCTGATTTCCTAGAAACTATGTTGTTGTATCATGGTGCTATGTTGTTTTGTTGCATTCCAGATTAGAGATCCTTTCTCAGTGGGAAGAAGTCTGATTTATTCATTGGCGGCCTATTATTTGCGTATTTGGCACTCCATAGTGTTGCCCAAGGTGTGTGTGGCGCTGATAGCCATTTCCACCATATCCTTGCTCTCGTGACAGAATTGCTATGTTGAGGATCCCTAAGGCCCATTCCTCCATATTTTATAGGGAGGCAAACTATCGTCCATTTTACCAATGCCCATTTTCTATTTTGGCATGAGGATCCCCAGAGAAAGTTGTGTTGCAGTTTTTTTATTCTTTTGAGCACTCATTTTGGTGCTTCTAACACAGAGAAAAGGTAAAGAGGCATCGATTGTACCACAACTTTTATCAGCACCAGATGGCTAGCTATGTTGAGGGCTCTATAAGTCCAAGAAGAAAGGCGTCCTTCTAGCTTTTTGAGGAGCATATGCCATGAGGAATGTTTAATGGCTGAGTCAGTCAAAGGTGTGCCTAAATATTGGGCAGGGAGAGAGGCTTTAGAGAACCCAAGGATGTGAGATATAGAGGATTGAGTGGAAGGGGCGGTATGAAAAAAGAAAATTTGGGATTTTGCTAAGTTGATGCTGGCTCCAGAGGCCTCCGAGTATTTATCAAGCAAAGATTTAAATTTGAGAGCTTCTTTAACTGATGGGTGCCCAAATAGCATATTGTCATCTACGAATTTTTGATGGGTGATGGTTGGGGAGTCATGGATAGAGATTCCTCTGATCTGCTGAGTATGAAGAGAATTCTTTATTAGACATCCTAGCCCTTCAGCCATTAACACAAAGAGAAAGAGAGAGAGAGGATATCCTTGTCATATACCTCTTGAGGGCTGGAAGGAACGAGAGGGAATACCATTTACTAAAATAGAGAAAAAATATGAGGAGATCATATTCATTACCCATCTAACCCAGGTAGGAGAGAAACCAAAGGCCATGAGCATTCTTTTCATGTAATTCCAGCTTAATTTGTCAAAATCTTTTGAGAGATCAATTTTGAGAAGCATACCTATTTTTTTGCTATGCTTTAAAGAGTGGATTATCTCATGAGTGAGGATGATGCCATCAATAATTTGCTATCCTTCTACGTATCCCAATTGTTCTGGTGATATTAACAGGGGTAACAGTGGTTTCAGGCGAGAGGCTATAAATTTGGATATGACTTTGTAGATAACATTGCATAGAGCTATTGGCCTAAATTTATCCAAAGTCATAGAATGCTCTTCTTTAGGTATGAGTGCTATGAAGGTTGCATTTAGAGATGGAAGCATGTTCTTGATTCTTCCACTACATGTCAAACATCCACTTTGATGAGTTCCCAGAATTTATGAAAGAAATTAGAGGTAAATCCATTTGGTCTAGGAGATTTCCCCTCTTTGAGTTGATTCATTGCTGTTTCAACTTCCAAAAGAGTAACTGGTTTGAGGAGTAGTTGATTATGTTCCTCCGTAATAATTTTAGGGATATGCTGGAGGATCCTTTCTATTGCTGGCTGTCTGTTAATTTGTGGTTCCTGATGCACGCTTTTGAAATGCTGGAGTATTTCTCTTTCAATGTCCTCATGTTGTTCCATCCTTTCTCCCTGCTGATTCTGGATTTGAGAGATGTGGTTGTGCATTCTTCTTTGAATGGTGGTGCGATGAAAGAATCTTGTGTTCTTCTCTCCCTCTTTTAACCACTTTACTCTGGATTTCTGCCTTCAGAGGATCTCTTCTTTCTTTCTTCTTTCATCTAGTTGCTTCTATAGGTTCTGTTCTTTTCCAGTTAAAGTTTCTATTTTACCACCTATTATTATAGTTTGCTGGACTTCCATCATTTCTTGAGCCAAAACTTTTTGGGCTTGGAAAATGTTTCCATAAGTCGTTTGATTCCATTGCTTGATATGTGCTTTGAGCTATTTGAGCCGTTGTTGAAATTGGTACATTTTTTATCCCTCTGGGGGTTTGAAACTTTTCCAAACAGTGGTGACCATATGACTGAAGTCTGGGTGGGTAAGCCAAAATGCTTCAAAGCGGAAAGGTCTTTTGGTATGGTTGCCAGGTCGTTGTCATTGTAGCGATATGGGCCCGTGATCTGATCCTGAAAGCGGCAAAATTGAGGCAGTAAAGTCTCCTCCTACATGAATTACATTGTTAGATATCAATAAGCGATCCAACCTCAAGGTAATTTGTTGCGAGCCTGATATTTTGTTGTTCCACGTATAAATTCCGTTGTTAAATGGTAGATCTATGAGCCAATTATTTTGTATGAAGTTCTTGAAGTGGCCGCTTTCCATTTCTAGTCTAACTCGGCCACCACTCTTTTCTTCCAGCTTAGTGATCATATTAAAGTCACTTCCTGCAATCCACAGAGGATGGGTTCTGGTTGAATTGATCCTTTCAATTGTGCTTAACAGAGCTATTTTGTTCACTGCATCCTGAGGGAAGTATACATTGGTGAGGTGTCCATGTATATTAGTTCCAATAATGTGAAAATTTGCTTGAATGAGATTATGGTTCGCATGGAAGTTAGTGAGTGAAGTCGCTTGGATATTCCATGCTATTGCCAGTCCCCCTGAAGCTCCTGAAGCGTCCACTGCCACTGACTGACTTCCTGGACAAGATTTTGCGAGAATGATACCTATGGTGTTATTGTTACATTATGTTTCTTGCATGAAGAATATGTGAGGTTTCTCCTACTCTATCATGTTTTTGATCATTCTGTATTTCACAGGGCTATTTAACCCTCTTAAATTCCAAGATGTGAGCTTCATGATTCAAGTTTGGGTAGCGACCTGTAATACTTTGTTAATTTGGAGTATCTTCCTAACTCCACCAACATTTCCCCAATAATGATGGTTCTTTGTAGGTTTGTCTTTCTTCCTCATTTCTTGGTATCTTTGGGAAGGTTTTTTCCATCCCATTGACTGCCCGGATGAATCCCTAATGTTCGTTGTTGGTGTGCTCTAGAGAGGATCACCTCCAAACTTTCTAGCTATCTGTCTGGGATTTTGTCAAACTCTTTCCGTCTGCAAGCTTGCTCAAGACTGAATATGTCTAGATCCCCAATGTCGATACTTTCAGGTTCTTATTCCATATGTTTGGGCTCACTACTTCCTTCTGGCAAGTCATTTGAATGGATTGGTTCTTGGTGAGAGATAACCATTTCCATCCCATTGAACCTCGAATCAGAGTCCTTGGTGGGTTTAGATGTTGGGCTTGTTATGGTTTGAAATCGCTTTGGATCTTTCCAAGAGACCGAGGGCTGAATTATCACAAAAGGATTGAGAATATCTTCGATATGGGTAGGGGTTTCAATGTCTTTTGAGGCGGATTGAGCTAGGATAGAAAATTTGTTACTGGTGAAGGGTAGGGTTGAGTTGGCTGTGGTATTTTTGGATCCAGAAGCATATTTTTTGTGATGCTTTTTCTAGGTATTGACTTTAGTGAATCCTTCCTCATCAGTTTTTTCTGGAGAGGTATGGGGATAGGGATTGAAATTTAGGGGACAATCACGGAAAAGATGACCATGTGCATGACATTTTCTGCAACGAAAGGGAACATGTTCATAGTCTATTGGTTGAATTCATTCAAAATGATCATGATAAAGACTTACCGAGTCCGGAAGTGCCTTATCGAGATGCATGTAAACACAAATGCGAGCATAAGAGGTGTATCTTCTTGGCTTCGTTTCTTCGGCTATCTTGATGAAGTCACCCAGACCATTTCCAATGTCTTTTAGAGATTCTTCATCCCAATATTCTAAAGGAAGGGAGTATAGGCGGATCCAAACAGGAGCCCAACTGAAATCTTCTTTGTTCGGATTGAATCTTTCTATCTAGTCTCTGACATACAAGCCGACTGAGTTGAAGAAATAAGGACCTCCGTCTAGGACTCTATTATGGTCTTCTATGTAGTTGAAGACAACCGTAAAGAAGCCTTCGGGTCCGAGCTGAAGGGTAACATGTCCCTTGGGTTTCCATTTGGCTACAACCCATCCTTGCAGGGCTTTCTCTGTTGGCCAGAAGCCAATAAATTTCCCTATGAGAGCGTGGTCCTTTATGAATTGGATTTGGGCATTAATCCGATGCTCAGGTAGTTCTATCTTAGGTCTTTCTGCTGCAATAGGTTTGTAGGTGGCCAAGGTGGTTTTGGGGATCTCGCTGTTCAATGTTGAATTATCTTGCTGTTGAGTCAGAGGCCATGCCTCTGCGTCCAATGGTGAGTTTTGTGTCTTTTGTTCTGCTGAGTTAGTATGTTGTACATTGTTTATGGGTTCTGCCATGTCAAAATCCTATTCAACCTCATTTTGTATCTGTATCTTGTTGCTGCCGATTGGGGGAGGATCTGCAGCCTCCCCCGGAAGGGGACCCATATCAGTGGACCCGAAAGCTAGGTTTTACGGTTGCCAGAGAAGCTCAGATTCTACAGGTCTGTTGTTGTTCAGAGATGGTCAGGTGCTGTGAAGCTCATCCGAAACCCTAAGCTTCGTCTCGTCATAGCATTTCATTATGTGTTACAAAAAAAATTATCACTAATTACAAATAAATATCTAATTTTTGTCTCATATATATATATATATATATATATATATAGTAAAATATACTAGAAGAAATATAAGTAAATATAATTGTCACAAAAATAATTTCTTAAAATATAATTATGTAATAAATTTTACATTCATACTACATAACATTTATCCTTTTCTTATTAACAAAGGTATGGAAAAATAAAATCTTATGCAATACATTTAAAAATCAATCTCACTTAATCCATATATTCTCCTTCCATCACTCATTTTCTTACATTCATTACGTCTCATCCTTAATTTTTTCATCTTATAATCTTATGCAATACATTTCTTTCCCGCTAACTAATTTTGCGTATGAGATTTTGGTATAAAAGGAGAGATTTCAAAACAAATGAGTAGCAAATAACAAATGTTTGCATTTATATTAACTTTAGATTTATCACATGAAGAGAGGGATTAAGTTTTTTCTAACTATATTTATGTATGAGAATTTGGTATAGAATGGAAGAAAAAGCTAAAAATGTGTCATTCAAGTTTCCAAACAAATGAGTGCCTATTGTTTGCACTTAAGAGATTTCAAAACAAATGAGTAGCAAATAACAAATGTTTGCATTTTTATTAATTTTAGATTTATCACATGAAGAGAGGGATTAAGTTTTTTTTAACTATATTTATGTATGAGAATTTGGTATAGAATGGAAGAAAAAGCTGAAAATGTGTCATTCAAGTTTCCAAACAAATGAGTGGCTATTGTTTGCTTTTATAATAACTTTAGATTAAAAACTTAAAACTTTCTTTTCGAATTACAAAAAAATGGGAGGTTTTGTAACCTTTAGTGATTTGATCCCTTACCACACATGATAGGTTAATAGTTATAATGAATGTAAGTTATTTTTGTGTGTGTAAACTACATGTTAAGCATGAAAAGAATTACACATCTTAACACACCATTAAAATATTTTAATTATAATAATTTATTTTTATTTTTAATTATTGTATATCATATAAAAATGGTGACATTAAATTATATTTGTATTATTAAAAAATTTCAATTTTATGTACTCAATGTTAAAGATGGAAAGAATTATGCTAACCTATAGGTGGAAAATAAAAAAAATAAAAATATCAATAATATAAGGATTCTTTATTTGTACTCACTTCATACCTATATCTATATTCATATCTTTATATATAGATAATACACAAGAAATTATTTTAATATCATATGTCAAATATGTAAAAAATTATATACGTCTCTTATACAGATAACTCAATAAAGAAGTAGCCCAAGTAATTAGCTTAATTAGTTATCTTAATTTTGTTTAGCATTTGCCTAGTTAAATACATAAAGATTTATTCTTTACATAAAGGTTTGAATAAAAATAACTTCTTTTATTTTATATTCTTTTGACTTCATCACATTAATGTATGATAATAAATATAATAGAAATTTCATTTACAAATGTAGAGAAACATGTTTACGAAATCCTACAAAACACATTCCAACTCTAGGATGTCATGGTGCAGACTGCAATATTGATGGTCCATATGTATTTTGGTTTCAATTTACTCATTTTTTGTATTTTTCCTTTTCGTTTTGTATTTGAATTATACAATAGAGAAACAAATTTCTTAATATTTTGCATGCTTGCACAACATTTGAAATTGTTGAATTGGTTTTTGAGTGTCAACCATATCCATATTTTTGCTCAAAATGTTGTAGGTGACACTTTCAATGTTATCATGGAAGAGTAAGAATTTAATGCTAGTCTTTCCTAATTTATCGCCTTACGGTGTTTCCTTTGCAACATGTGGTGCAATTGTTATTATTTATTACGCGGATAGGTGTCTCTTCTTGAAAATGGTCAGGCCAACTTTCGTCTACCTTTTTTCGTCTTGTGATGACATCTGTCCAAAATTTGATTGGTCCAATAAATTTTAATTGTTATGCAGCCTACGAGAAGGGTGGCAAAATTTCTCCACTTACAACAAGGTTTATGCAATTATTTAGAAGAGATAAGTTCCAGAATCATTGTAAAATATGTTGAGTCCATTTATGCAGAGTCAAAACCTTTCATCACTGACTGTATTACTTTGGTTTAATTATTACTGGATCTTTTCTTTGCATTTGCACTAGGGTTTCAATGGTCACAAACCCCCACGATGGTTAGCTCGCAAGCACATTTGACTTTAGCAGTCCATGGAGTTTCTCTTATATTCGATTTTTAGTATTTCTCTTATCTGTAGAATTGGAAATTTTATCTATAACATCACACAACTTGATCAGAGCTCCAAATTGTCTTATATTTATTTTGATTTCCTGTTGCAGTTGCCATTCTCAGTACACCGAAATCAAATTGGGGAAACACGACACCACAAAGTTGGAGCAGTTTGATTCCTGCATGTTTGAATGGGTTGGGATCACCTGCATGAACTTTGGAGAAATAATTTCACTGTCAAGATCCCCTTCTCAACTTGTGAATTTTTTTTATGTGACGGCCTTAATAACAAGTTATTTTCACATGTATGAGATTTCGTTTTGCTGGTTTTCCTTTTCATGGGTGGAATTTCTATCAATAATGGGGATACCTTGTTCAATGCCTAAAACTTATAAAAATAATTTGTCTGGACATTATAATAGTTCAACATAACATATTTAGATGCTAATTCTAAATATATTTTGCTTCAACAATGCTTTGAATTCCAATAAGTTAAGTGGTTCACTTCCTTCCTCATTGGGTAAGTTACTTGTCAGAAAGAATGTTGATTGTTTATTTGGGTTACCATGAATGAATAAATTACCAATGGATCTCTTATTGTTACAAGCCATTTCAACAAAATCAAACTTACATTTCCATCCCATCTATCTTTTCAGTGCCGATATGGTACTATTACACATGTAAGTAAAACATATCCCTATTTTTTTACATTTGGGAAAGTGAAGATGTGTTAGAGATCAATGATTGTTTTGAGTATTTTTGTTTGTAAGAAGGTTGTTTGATAGCAATTTTTTTTTTTGGGAGATCCCATCTACTTTAGGGCTTGTGCAAACCTTGGAAGCGTTGTGGGTATCAAATTTTCCATTACACCATTTATTGATGCATTTTTTAGAGTTATGCATTGATTGATATCTAAAATAAAGTTGGTCTAACTTTATTTGCTATTTTCTGATATAGGACGCTTGGCAGAAACTTAGTTGGTCAGACTCCATCCAACATGAGCAATCTGATAAATCTTAATGAGTTGTAAGATTCTCCCTATATCTGGGCTTTAGTGTTTAGAAAGAAGTCTTCAATATGGATAAATACTACCATGTGTTCCTTGTGAAATATTTTCATGTTAAATCCATTGTTTTTCGGTGAAGAAAGTTAATAACAAAACAAAGTACAAAGTTTTATAACAGAGCTCTGAAACACATAATAAAACACTCCACTAAAATAATAGCTAGATCAATATTTTCTTGTTAAACCCATTGCTCTTGGTGAACAAAGTCAGTAACAAAACATAGTAAGTTTTATAACTCAACTTTGAAACCCATATCAAAACATATAAAAAACCCTCCACTAAAGTATTCAAGATATATCGAATGTTGCTTTTACATTCTAGGGGGTCCATATGTTTAAAATCAAAGAGTCATGAAGTGTATGGAGTTATTGATTAGGAATACATGTTTGAGGATAGAAGTATTAAAGTTGGCGAGTTTAGTAAAAGGGCACTGATGACTCCTTTTAGGTTTCTAGGATACACTCATTTAGGAGTTTTTTAACATTTGTTGTGTATAGCAGAGACCATGTCCAACAACATATTCAAGCAATTGTGGAAATCTATGTAAAGTCATTAATGAAGAATTCATTATACCAACGCACTATTCTCGTGTCTCAAATAATTCAATTATTCTAAAGATTTTGAATCTACACATATGATAATCAAGATAGGTAGTTTATTCTATGTTACACAAAATCCTATTCAAAATATGGGTTTTTCAAAAGCTGACATAATAATTCCATGTTTAAGAACATAATAGTTCCACGTTTGAGAAAAAAAATTCTCACTTATGATCTTTTTTACTTTTACTTTGGGAAATGTTTTAAAAAAATCCATAATTACATTTATGATTACTTATAATGACTTATCTCACCCTACATTTTATGTCAATATTATCTTGAAAATATAGATTCATAAGTTTTTTAATTAATTAAAACCACATTTTTTACGAAGGAAAACTTATCGATTTATTTATTCATGGCAAAGTAAACCTTCGGACCAAATACCATAACATTTTATATAATATAAATATAAAAAATAAGTATATTTACATTATATAAAACTTTGATATAATATGTAGATTATGTTATAGCGGAGGTTTTATATAACATGTTGTTTATGTCGTAGCGGAGGTCATTATCAGGGCAATACGTGCCTCACACACTTGCCAATGGCCATGTGCCGCGGGCTTTCCTCGTCAACTTATTTCATCAGGATTCACTTCATTTTGCTTCGACCACCGACCCGTGTATAATCACCACGTGTTTCAGGGTTATGCAATTATTTGATTATTTAATTTATTTATTAATAAAATTTTATTTTTAATCCATAAATAATAAAGGAAATTCGTCTAAGAGTTTTTCTTTTTTCGAAGTAAGGAAATAGGGTAATGGTTTAAGACATAGAGGTATATGCCAGGAGTGAAAGCCTAAAATTGCTTCTAAGTTCGTCTTCTTCGGGTGTAAGGAAATAGGGTAACAGCCCAAGACCCAAGGCATCTGGCACGAGTGAAACCTTGCCCCCCTTACAGACCACTAGAGAGTTATTCGGTGGCATTGTTTTCCTTGAT
The DNA here is from genome assembly GCA_000404065.3 of Pinus taeda. Classification (NCBI taxonomy): domain Eukaryota; kingdom Viridiplantae; phylum Streptophyta; class Pinopsida; order Pinales; family Pinaceae; genus Pinus; species Pinus taeda. The sequence goes on from APFE031197825.1 coordinate 199,628, forward strand.
TAACTATGATTAGTCAGTCTGTGTTCGAGGTTAGCAGCGAGAGATAGTTGTCCGCACTGCGGGTTTGACAATTGAGTTATGAGAGGTTTTCCCACTTGTAAAAAGGAATAAACTCATCATATCACTCATATATGTTTAAATATTAATAATTAATTATATTATATTACATTATTTATTATTTAATATAAAAATTAATGTTGTTTTTTTTGCGTATTTGATAATTATTATTTATTTTATCTTATTAATTATTTTTATGAGAAATATTTTTTTATTTTATATGAAAAATATATGTCTTTTTCTCTCGAGGATTTTGGTCTCAGACTCAACAACAAAACTTTAAGCCATTACAACAAAGGTCATCATGTCACTTGTGGAAATTAAACATAGGTGAAGAGGATAGCAATCATTCCTTGCAACAATTTGAGATACACCCAACTCACTAGTATTATTATATTATATCATATTATATAGAAATTAAGAAAATTTCTCATGGATTGTATTACAAGAAAAGTCGTCATGTCACTTGTGGAAATTAAACATAGATGAAGAAGATAGCAATCATTCCTTACAACTATTTGAGATACACCCAACTCACTAGTATTATTGTATTATATCATATTATATAAAAATAAAGAAAATTTCTCATAAATTGTATGTCTACCTCGTATCCTCTCTGCCTTTATTATTTATCCAATAACATTCATAAAAATAATGCCCTTTCATTCAAATATCCTCCAACATGCCTACCACATATCCTCCATTTCTATTATTTATTAAATAACATTCATAAAAATATTATTATTACTACATTACATTTCTTTAATATAATATTAAAGATTAAAAAATTTCCATTAAAAAAATCTTGTTAGGTCATCTCAATAAAAAAAACTCTTTCATTTTTGTTCCAATGACCTATGCCCAATACATTTACCAAATGTCACATGAGCAAGCTTACCCTTCATTTTTACTCCAATAAGCCACCCTTGTCCATGCATTTGCTAGACCCTTGCCCGTGCATTTTCTAAGTGTCACTGGAGCCTTTTGGTGAATTTCACAAATGCCCATGGAGCTCAACTCTCACGAATTGTTTCTATATATATATATATATATGACTCCAAATTTCCACCGATGTAAACCCTCTAAATTCCTCTAGCTTAGGAGAGCTCTTCTCCAAAATTACATCTTTTTTCATAATAAAAAGCTAAAATTAAATCACTTGTCTCATTGCTTAAATTTTATGGTATTTATTTGTGTAAATATAAATTATATCTTTTTTCAAAATAAAAAGCTAAAATTAAATCACTTGTCTCACTGCTTAAATTTTATGGTATTTATTTGTGTAAATATATGGAGATTTTATTGTAGACATGATGTCTTCATATAAAATGATAGTTACCGGTGTCCAAAAAAGTTTAGTCTAACGATTTTATATATATATATTTTCGTGAAAGTTATAGAAATTCTAGTCATATTTTGAAAAACTCTGGCAGGGAATTTTGTAAATCCAAGTAAAAGTTGTCAAACTTCATAATTTTAGGTGCCCTAAAAGTTTTTGATGGTGTTGAATCCATTTCCACCATCAAAAGCATGATTCAAACTCTGCCTATACAAGATTTAAAAAAAAAAATTGCCTGGATTCTGACCACTTTTGGCCATCCAAGTAATTCCGACTCTTCCAAAAAGTAAGGAAAAGAGAATAAGATTTTCTCAGAAAAAAGACCAAACTTGTCCCTAAATTAAATGTGTCAAATCTTCCTCGTACGAAAATGTTAATCAATAATTTATTAACCAAAACCCATAAACATAAATATATCTTAAACCCAATAAAACCATAATTTGTTATCTCAGACATTCAAATTCATAGTGCAATAGGAAATTATTCATCTACACAATCATAAGCATTATTTATCAAACATTAAATAATTATGTAATAAGTTGAAGCACAAAGACATTTATATGTAAAGTTTAAAGTTGCATGCAATGCAAGAAGTGTGACCCTTTTTCAACTCGAATGTAAGTTCTTTTATTTAGTTAAAAAAAAATTAGCTAGCCACCTATTGTGTCCACAACCCCCATATATTTTCAAAAATATATGGGGACAAGACTCTTCATAAAATACATATTTAAAAAAAAACATGGATTCATGACAGTCAAAATATTATTTTTATTCAAGAAATCAGATTGAGATGTCTCAACTCACATTTAGAAAGCCTACTAGGAAATAAATTTCCAGAGAAATTAGGATACATGTGGAAATTTCAACAGTTTTAAATCTTATATATGATAAATAATATGTTTCTTTGAAATATGTAGAAATTAACGCATATAACATTATTAAAAGTTGCACTTAGACAAATCATGAATGGATGACCTTCGAACTAAATTTAGTCGGAAATTTGGTTTCGACTGAAGAGATTCCTAATGTGTAGTGATTTTGTGTTGTTTTCAGACATCTTTAAAATAATAACCTGAGCCAATCTATTCCAGACTTATTAGGGCTAACTTATCTCCAATATTTGTAAGTAAATGGTAAACACTTGTGTTATTGTTTTAAAGTTTGGCTTATATCAATCTATGTATAATGAATTCAGTGTTCAGGGACTTGAGCAACAATGACTTTAGTTCATCTGAATTTCTCCCTTGGCTTACAAGTTTACAGGACTTGACAATAGTGTAAGTTCCTCAAAAGTTTAAATTCTTACAAAAGCTTTGCAGATCAGATGAAAACTTGCTAGAATAAAAGAAGATTTATGTTGTTGTTTTGTTTCATAGAGTGCTAAGATAAGTGCAATATGACTCGACAAATCCCTCAAACTGTTTTGAGTTGGCATCTCTTGAGACTCTGAATGTCAGTGACAATCATATGGATGACCCTCTGATTCTCAACAACAGCGTAAACCTGATCCTGCAACTAATAAACATTCATAATAACAACATCAACGAGGTGCCTTAGTCCACCAATGTCGACATTTCTATATTTTGAGTACCTTTACTGACCCAACTTTGTCATCTCTACAATTACACTGAGGTCAGTTACGCAATTTACAAAGTAACTAGGAAATGAATTGGCTCCTATTAAATGTAAATTTGAGGGCTAATTCTCAAAAGTGCTAATGTTCTTATCTTACCTTATTCTCATTGTTTATGTGCTCATCTTTGTCAAGTCGCGATATTGGTTTTGGGTAACTTGATCATGGCACTGAATGGTAATGGCTCGAAATTTGAAATTCCAAGCTTGAGGTAAATCCATTTTGTCAATCCCAATCTTCACGCTCCAGTATTTTCTATGAAACATCTAGCGGACAAACGAACTACACAACGAATCTATCACTATGTGGAGGAAGGACATGCTCTGAGGGCTTAAAGATAAATCCAAGTTCCTATCATTGCCAACAACCTTATTAGGGAAAACTAGAGTTCAAAGATCCCTCATTTTCAGATTTAAACAATAATAAGATATTCTAGAGCCTACAACAATCTCTTCAGTCAAGTCTCAATTTCATTGTGGGCGCAATGCATCTGTGTTGCCTCTATTTTCACAACAACGATTATCTCATTACATCAATTCAGTTTTTCCCTCCGGATAATCTGAAGTACTTTGGATACCCAGAGGTTATGAGCATCAGTTCCTTCTGTAACATCCTTGGTGAAAAGTTCATGTAATAAAAGTTAATAAAGGAAAAATAAGACCACGGTTGAGAGACATGTATTCCAAGCTGAATGTTGGAAAAATATATCCTAGTGGGCATCACTAGATGTGTTTATGGCTAAGGAAATTGGCAAAGGCTAAGGCAAAGGCGTTAAAAGGAAAAAAAGGCATTTATAGCACATTTATTTATGAAAATAAAGGAAATTAGGAGAAAAGTAAGCTGAAAGGTCACAGGTTGCATGTGAGGAGGAAAATGAAGGAAAATAATGGAAAAACAAGAAATTAGAGGCCTCATTAGTAAAAAGGCTTCTGAGGACTAGTTGGAAACCTTTTGTCAGTTCAGTTTTGGAGCTCTCTCATTATTTTGTCTCTCTCACACACTCTTGGTCACTTAGAGTTTTCTTGGAGCACTCTAGCTTTGGATCAAAGAAGGAAAAGCAAGCAAAGGGAAAGGAAGGAAAGAAAGTATCAAGGAAAAAGAGTAGGATCAAGTAGATTCAACAAGAATACTTGCAGGTAACATATTGCATGTATGATTTCCTAACTAGTTTTGACATACATGGCTTTGCATGTTGGTGTATGGTTCTCTTGTTGTCGGTGGCATGGTTTTCCTGGGTTATGACAATGGTTTTCAACCTCCTTTCCTTTTTCCGGATGCCATGGTATGTTGGGATGTTTATCTCAGTTTTAAGCTTCAGTTTGCCAGATGAATTTCATAATCCAGGGCAGAGGTGGTCTTAAGTTTCATTCCCAAAGGTCTAGGAATCCCTTGACTGGTTTTTGCGGGATACACGACAAAGCCTGAGGAAGGAGTCATGGTTTAGGGCCTAGTGATCCGGGTTTGTATTGCGGTAAATCCTGAGAGACTGGTCTCAGTTTAGGGCCCAGTGATCTGGAATTGGATTGTTGTAAATCCTAAGAGATAAGGAGAGGAAAAATTCCTCGAGGATAGTGATGGATTGTGGATGGCATTCCAAGTTGGATTCGATTGTGATTCGAGCACCATTTTGGTGTGATCACGGTTTGGTGAGGTTAGAGGTGGTTTAACCCCTAGATTACCTTGGTTTTTTTTGGATTGGTTTTTCCATGAGACTCCACATTCATTCTTGAAATATGGCACATCGGTGACTGGCTGAAAGAAAGATTTGGTTCAACCATGTCTATAATCGGGTGGTACGTGGAAGTCCCAAACTAGGTCAGATTTGCTTATAATTAATGAAAGCTAAGTTCTCTTGATTTTTCACTTATATATAAGTGGATTTAATGGTTGTTATATCTCTGTTATTTACATGGTTTTATGTTAGTTGTAAGCATGGTTAATTGACTGGTTCATGTCATGGTTATTTCATGTATTTATTTGTAATTGTTAAAATGATGGATGCAAGACCTAATTGATGCTTGTTGAGTTCCAAAACTGCCTTTCCCTTAAGCAACTTTCTCATCCTTCTTTCTTTGATTTTCCATGAAAAATTCATCCTTAATCATCAAAAACCATTACACATTGCCTCAAGGAGTACATTTCAGTGATTTACAAGTTATACTGTTATGTTTGCTATTTGAATAGGTTTTTGTCTTTCAGCTACGGAACGTAGCCACATTCCGCAGCCAATTGGTTGTTCTGCAGCCATCTCCACGCTTTTGTAGGTTACAGGTGTCAAGAGAGGAAAAGGACCACATGGGTAGCTTGGAAAACATCAGAGCATGGATTGTATACTATCCATCTAGCCTAGATCGATGAGGAGGACTCCGGTCAAAGGGAAGTCAACTATAGAAACCTATGGCAAACACGACTCTGTTTTGCACACGTTTCTCAGTGATGGGATCCAAGGCAATCTCCTGAGGCCACGGAATTCATATGCCACCTGCGCAAACAGAATCTAACAAGCCACTACCATAAATTTATGTTTCCAAGCAACCAGGGATATGAAATCTGCATACTAGCTTGTCTACGTGTTTTGCTGTAGCTAATTTCTCTCTTCAAAATAGCTGTATATTTTTCTATAAATAACAGCGTGTAGAATGCAGAACAAGTTAACATTTTTTCGCTTATGTAATAGTTCAGATTTCTGCTTTGTAGCTTGAAGAACTCAGTTCTCTGTTTTAATATAAAGACTCTGTTTTCAATGGAAACCTGAAGCGTTGTTGGTGTATTGATTGACTGTTCATAATCTGAGACCTTTGCAAAGGGCCCCTGCGTGGTCAAGGGTACATTTTATTTCTATTTTGTATTTCATAGTTCAATTGTACATTCACTGTGTTTGTTTCATTATGTTTATAATCGTTTTCTAAGTCTGTTTATAATGCAACTTGTGTCATCTTTTCACTAACTCAGTGTAGTTCTATTTCAGCGCAGAATAGTTCTTTGGTTATTTACTGCTCTTTAGTTTCTTATCAGTGGTTTTAAGTTGATGTCAGTAGCATAAATTGGTTCATTTCATTTGTTGTTCGTTAGTTTTTTTTTTAGATTTTGAATTAAGTTGTTCAATGCCATTTCCTTATTAGTTTAAGTAACTCATGTTATAAATGAATATTTTCAAAAGCCTTTCAGTTGATGGTTAATCATAAAACTAAGTGGTGAAATGTTTAATTTGTGAATGAGTCTTTCTCTGCATTTTCATGTTTACTTTTCTTAGAATAATGAAGAATGAAATCTCTCAAAAAGCTATCACAAGGAGGTAGTTCTCCCTAAATTGTGTAGCTGAGTGACAAAAATACTTCATTTAGCTTTGCTTTCATAACATAATAGTTGCAACTTCATTTTCAATTATGGTTTTTTCACTTAGTTTAGCTACAATTCCATTTTCAGTTGCTCATTCAATTTTGATTCTGCAATAGACTAGACAATAGTAATCTTACTTTCAGTATTTCATTTTTGATTTATCATAGATAGTTGTAATCTCATTTTCCCATTTAAAGCTTCGATTTTGTAATTGAGTAGATAACAGTTTTAAGTCCTTCTAGTTCATGTTTTGGAAACAATCATAAAAGCAAGAAGAGAAACCTTTTTTTTCATTTTTCTTGGTTAAAAATTTATTTCCAAATTTGGCTTAAAATCACTTTTAGCTCTCATTTCATTTCTCTAGATTCTTAGCAGCAGTAGATTAAGATTTTTGTAGATTATATTGCAGAACTTTAGGAATCCAAAGAACAAAAACCCAAAACAAACATAAAACTCAAAAACGGTGAGGTAAGAGGGTCATCTAACACATATAGTGCACTACACTTCATTAGTTTACGATACCCGGATTGATAATTTATGTAGAAATTTAGGACACTAAATTGACTGAACATTTTGGCATCATTGCCAGGGAAGTGTAACTAGGTAGCCTTATCTCTTACTTTCATAAAAAAAAACAACAAAAACAACAAAACAAAACAATGACATGCATAGAGAAAGAGACTCTAGGGGTAGATTTATAGTTAGGGGTAGAAGTTTGATTTCCACAACTCCACCAAGAGTTAGAAAAGATACACCTCCATCCCAGACTCATACTCCCAGCCTTAGGATTCCTGGAATTCAAAGAGGCCGCAACTCAGTTAGAAGATTCTCCTACTTCATCCACTAAAACAGACCTTGGAGAGAAGACCTTTTTCACTTCTACAGGGGAGCCTATTATAGGTGAGGAAGTAGGAATAACTAGCGAAGAAGAAGAAGCAGAAACTCTCTCCCATAATCCATTAATAGAAGAACTAGAGGACTTTGAAGAAACTATAATGGCAGAAGAAGAACAAGATGGAGAATTCTCATTGTTTGGAGGAGGGGGTGGAGGGAGAGGTAGAGGAAACAATGGAGGAGGCAAAGGAAATAGGGAAATATATAACTGATTTGGATTACCTATAGTAGATGAGGAAACACATACCACAATGAAAAACATCTCACCATCTATCCTCCAAAACTTTTATGGGTTCAGAAGTGAGGACCCTGAAACATTTTTGTTTGAGTTTGAAGTCTTGTGCAGAACCTATGACTATCTAGAAGACTCTCAAAAACTCAAATTGTTCCCTTCAACACTAAAAGGGGCTATTTTGAAATGGTTTATGGGTTTAGTCACTCAATCCATTAGAACTTGGAATGACATGAAAGAAGCATTTTCGGATAGATACTTGGATTATTGTATGCCTACTAATCATAAGGATGAGCTCTTCAAAATGATGCAAAAGGAAGATGAAAACTTAGAGGATTTGCTTGAGAGATTCAACTACAATTTGAAAAGAGCAAAAATGAACAATTTAGATGAAGAAACTTTGAAAGCTCTTTTGTTAAAGGCCATTAGAGATGAATGGATAGATATCCTTAACATGATGGGGAAGGGAGATATATCTCAACTTCCATTGAGTGACATAGCAGAACTATGTGTTCATCTCTCAAGAGGGAAATCTAAAACTGGGAAAGGAGCAAGAGATCCTTCTCTTCTTAGAACAAACAAATTTGCAACCAGATCTATAAGTAGGGCAGAAATTGGCAATATGCTTGATGAGTTTAAAACTGATATTTTAGGGAGCCTTAGTGAGCAGCTAGACACCCTCAAAATCAAAAACAAGAAGAAAACAGAGGTTGATGTTTTAACCATCTTTTGTCCAAAATGCAGAAAGAACATGCTCTAAGGGAATGCCCTTTAGATGCAAAAATTGTAGAAACTTGTATGATTTGTTTAGAAAGTCATGAGACCAAGGGTTGTCCTTCAATCCCAGGTCTTAACGTTGTCTTTCAAGAAGAAACAGTCCCAAATTCTGTAGAACCTCTTTATTTTGTTGCAAAAAGACCTTGACAAGGGCAACAAAATCAAGGATTTAACAATCCAATATACTTTCAACCCCCACCAAACTCGAATTCCTGGCAGCAACCTTGGCCTCAACCTCAAACTCAGTATCAATCTCAACCATGGGCACAAGGGGCACAAAATCCTTATGGGAGATTTGCTCAATATTATCAATATCCACCATCTTATCAGAGCTATCCCCCTCCCACAAAATTAGTAGCAAAATCAGCAACCACAACTTCCAAATCAAATCCCTCACCTTTCATTGCCATTTCCACAACAACCTCCACAACAAGGTCAAAATCCTCAACTCTTACTTCCATTTCAACAAAAACCAAATCAACTACCAGCCCAACCATTGCCAAACCCCAATAATAAAAACCCTCAGAATGCTTACATGGTAGAAGGACAACAATTTCCTACTTACATGATTTCTCCTCTAGATCTTAATGATTTTCAACTTAGATCTGGTAGGATATTAGAAAAGGAAAAACCTTCTATAGATATTCAAGAATAAGATGCTTCTGAGGAGGATTCTCTAAAAGTCAATAAACGTTTTGAGGGAACATCCCTCCAAAACCAAACCATTGAAAAAGGAAAACAAAAAGAGACAATAAACACAACACCTATCATTGAGCAACTAGCATCTACTTCTACACCTCCTTTTCCTGAGAGATTACAAATTGATAGAGGAGTAGAACAACAGATCTTGTTGCCCAATTATGAATTCCTAGATGAATTGAAGAATGTTTGTATCAAAATTCCCTTGTTACAAGCCATTAGAGAAATTCCAATTCTAGCTAAGACAATAAAGGAGTTGAGCATCAAAAGACCAAGAAGAAAACCAAGAGAAACAAAAAGAATTCACCTGGTAGGAAAGATAGAAGATATCATGATGAGAAAGATTGCCATGTCGAAATATGTGGATCCAGGAAGTCCAATTGTCAAGACACATATAAATGGGATTGAAATTCCAAACACATTGATTGGCTTAGGGGCAACAATAAACATTATGAGTAGACAAACTATGGAGCAACTTAAACTTCCTAACCTTCTTTACACACCTACCTTACTGCAACTTGCAGATAGATCAGTAATCAAACCAGATGGTGTGCTAGAAGAAATTTCAATCTCCTTAGATTCTTGGGAATATCTTGTTGATTTCATGATTTTAACTCCCAATAATAATCTAGGAGGACACCCACTCATATTAGGAAGACCTTGGTTGGCCACAACTGATGCTTTTATTAGTTGTAGATCTGGTGACATGTACATTTCTGATGGTAATTCAACAAAGAAATTTACTTTGTATCCTCCAGCAAAAGCAATCACAGAAATAGATGACAAGGAATGGGTCAATGGTGAAGATGTTATTCAACCTATCTTTATTATATCAGAAATTAGTGAAGATAGTCAAATTTTGAACACATTGGAAAATTTTGAAACATCTTTAGAATATGATCTTGCACAATTCCAGGAAAAATCTAATGTTGAATACTTGTCATCTAGGCAGATGTCTCTCTATTCGATGGAAGAGTTTGTTAGCTCTACAATTGAAATTTTTCCAGGTATGACATTGAATATAAACAAAAACTTGGAGAAACTACAACAAGAAGAGCTAACCAAAATATTACAAATTCATTTTGTTGCATTTGCATGGGAGTATACTGACATGAAAGGTATTGATCCTAAGATTTGCATCCATGATATATATATTGAGGAAAATAGTAGACCAATCAGACAACCTCAAAGAAGAATGAATCTAAATCTTAGGGAGATTGAGAAAGAAGAGCTCCAAAAATTACTCAATGTAAACTTCATTTACCCAATCTCAGATAGCCAATGGGTTTCTCCTTTGGTAATTGTGCCTAAAAAGAATGGGAAATGGAGGGTGAGAATTGATTACTGAGAATTGAATAAAGAAACTTTAAAAGATCACTTTCCTTTGCCATTTATAGATCAAGTATTAGATACATTAGCAGGTAAAAAGTATTTCTCATTCTTGGATGGTTTTAGTGGTTATAATCAAATTCAGGTAGCACCTGAGGATCAGGATAAAACCACATTTACTTGTCCATGGGGAACTTGTGCCTACCGAGTGCTTCCTTTTGGGTTGTGTAATGCACCAACAACATTCCAAAGAGCAGTACCAGGATATTTTCTGATCTAATACATGATTGTGTAGAGGTATATATGGATGATTTGACAGTCTATGGTAACACATTTGAAGAAGCTTTGGAAAATTTGGAAAAAGTCCTTAAAAGATGTAAAGAGACAAACTTTTCACTAAACCATGAAAAATGCTTTATGATGTTTACAGAAGGTATTGTTTTAGGACATCACATTTCAGGGGATGGGATCAAAGTGGACAAATCAAAAGTTGAAGTCATCTCTAAGTTACCAATTCCAAATTGCCAAAAAGATGTTAGAAGTTTTCTAGGATTTACATGATATTATAGAAGGTTTATAGAAAACTTTACCAAAGTATCATCTCCACTCTTCAAATTGCTTACAAAAGATTGTGAATCTAAGTGGAACCCTGATTGCCAATTAGCATTTGAAACCTTGAATGTAAAAAATATCTAAAGCACCTATATTAAGAGGACCAAATTGGAAAGTTCATTTCCATATTTCTACAGATGCTTCAGATACAGCTCTAGGAGTTGTATTGGGACAAAAATATTTGATTCCTTATGCCATTTACTACACAAGCAAAAATTTGACTCCCATTGAGTTGAATTATACTGTGACTGAAAAAGAATTCTTAGTTGTTGTTCATGCAATTAACAAGTTTAGACACTACATAACAGGCTATGAAACTTTTGTTCATACAGATCACTCTACAATTAGATATTTGATGAATAAACCTATTACTAATGGCAGAGTTACAAGATGGCTTTTACTTTTGCAAGAATCAACATCACTGTGCTAGATAGACCTGGAAAGAAAAACACAGTTGCTGATTTCTTGTCCAGGATTCAGAATATCAAAGAAGACTCTCTGGTTGAGGATAAGTTTCCTGATGAAAATCTATTTGCAGTAACTACTCAAAATTCTTGGTTTGCAGATGTTGCTAACTACTTGGTTACAGGGAAGTTACCTTCACATTTATTTCCTAGAGAGAAAAGAAAGATTATTCAAGATGGTGCAAGATATTCATGGATCACTAACGAATTGTATAAAATAGGGCCAGATCTTATGATCCGAAGGTGTGTCAGGGAAGATGAAATGTATGATATTCTCAAAGCATGTCATGACGAGCCATGTGGTGGACACTTTGCTGACAAGAGGAAAACCTATAAGGTCATTTCTTTAGGATATTAGTGGCCATCCATATTCAAAGATGCTAAAGAATATGTTAGAAGGTGCGACAACTGCCAAAGGGTATGGAAACCTGTCCCCTCAAATGAAATGCCATTACAACCTCGGGTACTTATCAAACCCTTTGAAAAATGGGCTTTAGACTTTATTGGACCTATTAATCCTCCATCCAAGAAGAAAAAGTATATATTGGTATGCATTTATTATGTCACCAAATGGGTAGAAGCTAAAGCATTACTTTTTGCTAATGAAAAATCTGTAGTTAGTTTTCTTTTTGAGGATATTTTTACTCGCTTTGGTGTTCCAAGAGAAATTGTGACAGATCAGGGAACTCAATTCATATCCAACATGATGAATAGGCTTATGGAAGAGTACAAGATCAAGCATAGGAAATCCACTCCCTATCATCCACAAGCGAATGTTCAAGTGGAGTCTACAAATAAAGTGATCAAAGGAATCCTCACCAAGACTGTGCATCTACATAGAAGAGATTGGGTAGAAAGACTTCTTGAAGCCTTATGGGCCTGTAGAACTACATGGAGGAACACAACAGGACATACACCCTATGAACTTGTTTATGGAAAGCAAGTCATGTTCCCTATAGAGTTCCAAGTCAAAACTTTCAAGATGGCGGTCCAGTTGGGGATGGATTTATCAGAAGCTCAAAAGCATAGACTGGAGCAGTTGAATGAACTTGATGAAATCAGGCAAGAGGCTGTTCAAAGAACTGGTCTAGTTCAGTAACAGAGGGCTAAGTGGCATGAAAAGTACATCAAAGACAAGAAGTTTCAAGAGGGAGATTCGACACTGCTATTTGATTCAAAGTTTAAGGATTTTCAAGGAAAGTTTCAAACTCATTGGCTTGGGCCATATGAGATTGAAAAAGTTTTCAGTAATGGAGCAGTAAGAATCAGAACAATAGATGAGAATCAAACTCCTCTCCTTGTGAACGGTCATAGGTTGAAAATTTATCAAAAACCAATCTCAAAGGAGGAGTTCATCAAGATCTTTCAAAATAATTTGAAATGAAGTTGGTGAAGAAGAATCCTTCTTCTCCACCAACTTAATTTTTGTTCTTTTCATTATATCTCAAATTTTTTTTTTTTGCATAAGGTTGAAAACCAATCGCTGATTGACATGCTTATACAGAAAATAGAGGGTGAAAATCAAAAGACTCTGACACCCTATATTTCCAAAAAAATGGTGACTTATTATATATTCTGAAAAAATCATTGTTTTATTTCATTTCATTCTGTTTTACTTCTGCAAGTTTCACTTCAATCCACTACCATATTCCACCAATAATTTTTTCTTCTCCAAAATTTCTTCCATCTCCATTTTTCATTTTCCATTTTGTCATATTTTCATCCACACAGTCATCTCCATCTCATTCATTCATAAAGTCACATTTTATTCTCTATTTTACATTCCGCATTTGTTCTCACGTTCCGCAGCTATTCCAGCTCCGTAGCTAATCCTGTTCTATAGCTAATCTGACTCTGCAGTAACAGTTTGATCATTAGTTCAAGAATAAAGAGGTCAGTTCATAATAAATTTCATATGTAGGTAATGGAGGAGAAAACAACTTTTGAAGACATATCAACATCTAAGCACCTGAAGAAGCAAACAACAAAATATTAACAACTGGAAGGTATGGTTCTAGAGGTAAGAACAAAAACTTATTTCAAATAGCAATACAAAACATAAGTTGTATAACTTGTATAATCACACTACTCCTTGATTCATCATTATGAGGTTTCATTGCCGTGATGATTCCACCACACCTTCCGACTTTAATGTCTAGTGGTCTAATAATGCAATCTCCATTTGTGACTCGTACTTAACTATACTTCTCCAGCACACCTATTAAACGGTCAGATTCGTGACATAAACCATTTGAATACGACTCTTCAAAACCCTATTGTTCATTTATTACACCGAGTTTCTCTCTTATACCTCCGCAGTCTTCTTGTGCATACAAACACGTTGTTACATTGAGCACACAGTCATTCTATTTTCATTATGTGTATAGTAATCACTCTGTTTTTCACACAATTTACGTGTGCAGCCACTCCATTTCATGTATCTTCTGCACACTCTGTTTCTACATATTTCATGCATACAGCTTCTCTATTTCATATACCCTGTATGTACAAACATTTTTTCTCTTACTCATAGTCGTTTTCCTTCCACATACTCTGTCATTTCATCCCCATATCCATAACTATTTTTGCTTCCATATACCAGTTGTTCTACTGTCGTATACACAATCTTCTTCATGAAGTCACTTCATTTCTTAGACAGTGAAGGGAAATTTGAAGAAAAGCAAAGAACAGGAGTGATGGTTCTCATCGTTAGAACAGAACCTATAGGAGTGAAATACATGGAAGGTTATCCTCAGTTGAAAGGAATGTTGAAGAAAGCTGGTTGGCTGACTTTTATTGAAAAATTCGATGGTCACCATAAAGAAATCACCAAGTCATTTGCTAGATCGTTTGATGGGATGGACGTGGAGATTGGTGACATAAAGTTTACAGTGACTGAGTCTTTTATTGTTGAAGCAACCGAGCTACCAAGAGTAGGAGGGAGGTGGTTCAAGAATAAAGAATTCCATGATAAAACTTGGAAATTCATTGTCCAAAATCTAGGTATGGACACTTCAGTTTTTAAGAGAGGAATTCCCATCTCTGCACTTAAGGGTAAATGGAGTAGCATGTTATTAATTTTAGAAAAATTTATTACATGCGAGGGTAGATTTGGTTCCATGTATGTATATCACATAAGACTGTTGATGAATTTTCTTGAAAAAGGAACCCTGAATATCCCACTCTTCCTGTTGAATAGTTTGAGGAGAATGTCCTTTACTGTTCAGAAGAAAATGGAAGCCATAGAAACCAATATTTATCACCATGGTCTAGTAAACATCTTAGTTGAATATCACTTAAAGAGTGTAGGAGACACATGGGAGAACTTTTTGATCAAATTTTTTTTCCAAGATGCACCAGAAGTGCCTGAGGGAAGTTTTGTAAAAGGAAGTAGGAGAAGGAAAATTAGTCTCATCATTCAAAACATTCCTGAAACTTCAGCATAGAAAAATAGTGAAGAAGAGCCCCTCTCTGAAACATCAACAGAGATCAGAAAGCAGACAAAACGAAGGAGAAAGATGAAATAAAAAGTTGAGGAAATCCACAAAAATACTCCTGAACCTTCATCAGAGGATGAACAATTACTTTTTGAGAGATTAGTTAACATTAGGGATCAATTCAAGAAACAGAAGTAGAAGGGGAAAAGAAGACAGGTTATAGAGGAAGAAATCATAGGCTCCCAAAGTTTGAGGAGAGGTTCTAGACTCAAGGGAAAAGTAAAGAAAGCAAAATCAAAAGAGACTCAGTTCATAGATTTGGGAGAAGAAACTCCAACTCAGTCCCAAAACAATATCTCATTTGAGCAGAGCCCACAACACTCTCCTCAACAAAACTTTGAAAGCAACCCAAAGAGAATCTCTCCAGGAATTGATCCAATCCAACAACAGATTTATGATTACATTGAGTCACTGGAGCAAAAGAATACATCAATGGATCAAGGGATTTAATCCAACCCTGAGCAGCCAGCCACATCACAAGAGACTTTGACTAGCTCACCTAAGCAGGAAGTCTATGAGCTAGAGGTTCTAAATATGCACATCCAGAGGGAAAATGAAGCCTTAAAAGAACAAAACAAGTTGGATAATATTATCCATGATAACATTATGCTTCATTTGGGTCTATGGAATAAGAAGAACAGAAAACTAAAGAGAAAAAACAAGAAGCTAAACAGGGCTCTCATTAACCTCAAGTATAGATTTCTCATGAGGAAGCCTAGGATGGCAGTGTTAGCAAAGAAAAGCAACAAGAGGTTGGATGTTTTGGCTAAAGTCTCAGAGAAAATGCAGTAGGAGAGGGAGTTCACAATTTTTATTGCATGGGGACATGCAATAGTATCGCAGTGGGGGTATGTTGAGTTCCAAAACTGTCTTTCCCTTAAGTAACTTTCTCATCCTTCTTTCTTTGATTTTCCATGAAAAATGCATCCTTAATCATCAAAAACCATTACACATTTCCTCAAGGAGTATATTTCAATGATTTACAAGTTATAATGTTATGTTTGCTATTTGAATAGGTTTTTGTCTTTCAGTTACGAAACGCAGCCACATTCTGTAGCTAATCGGCTATTCTGCAGCCATCTCCACGCTTTTGTAGGTTACAGGTGTCAAGAGAGGAAAAGGACCACATGGGTAGCTTGGAAAACATTAGAGCATGGATCGTATCCTATCCATCTAGCCTAGATCGATGAGGAGGGCTCCGGTCAAAGGGAAGTCAACTATAGAAACCTATGGCAGACAGGACTCTGTTTTTCACACGTTTCTCAGTGATGGGATCCGAGGCAGTCTCCTGAAGCCACAGACTTCATATGCCACCTGTGCAAACATAATCTAACAAGCCACTACCACAGATTTATGTTTCCAAGCAACTAGGGACAAGAAATCCGCATATTGGCATGTTTACGTGTTTTGTTGTAGCTAATTTCTCTCTTCAAAACAGTTGTATATTTTTCTATAAATACCAGAGCGTAGAACGTAGAACAAGTTAACATTTTTTCGCTTATGTAATAGTTCAGATTTCCTCTTTGTAGCTTGAAGAACTCAGTTCTCTGTTTTAATATAAAGACTCTGTTTTCAATGGATACCTAAAGCATTGTTGGTGTATTGATTGAGTGTTCATAATCCGAGATCTTTGCAGAGGGCCCTTGCATGGTCAAGGGTACATTTTATTTCTGTTTTGTATTTCATAGTTCAATTGTACATTCACTGTGTTTTTTTCATTATGTTTATAATGGTTTTCTAAGTCTGTTTATAATGCAACTTGTGTCATCTTTTCACTAACTCAGTGTAGTTCTATTTCAGTGCAGAATAGTTCTTTGGTTATTTACTGCTCTCTAGTTTCTTATCAGTAGTTTTAAGTTGATGTCAATAGCATAAATTGGTTCATTTCATTTGTTGTTCATTAGTTATTTTTAGATTTTGAATTAAGTTGTTCAATGCCATTTCCTTATTAGTTTAAGTAACTCGTGTCATAAATGAATATTTTCAAAATCTTTTCTGTTGATGATTAATCCTAAAACTAAGTGGTGAAATGTTTCATTTGTGAATGAGTCTTTCTCTGCATTTTCATGTTTACTTTTCTTAGAATAATGAAGAATGAAATCTCTCAAAAAGCTATCACAAGGAGGTAGTTCTCCCTAAATTGTGTAGCAAAGTGACAAAAATACTTCATTTAGCTTTTCTTTCATAACATAATAGTTGCAACTTCATTTTCAATTATGGTTTTTTCACTTATTTTAGCTACAATTCCATTTTTAGTTGTTCATTCAGTTTTGATTCTACAATAGACTAGATAGTAGTAATCTTACTTTCATTATTTCATTTTTGTTTTATCATAGATTGCTGCAATCTCATTTTCCCATTTAAAGCTTCGGTTTTGTAATTGAGTAGATAACAATTTTAAGTCCTTCTAGTTCATGTTTTGGAAACAATCATAAAAGCAAGAAGAGAAGCTATATTTTCATTTTTCTTGGTTAAAAATTTATTTCCAAATCTGGCTTAAAAGCACTTTTAGCTCTCATTTCATTTCTCTATATTCTTAGCAGCAGTAGATTAAGATTTTTGTAGGTTACATTTCAGAACATTAGGAATCAAAAGAACAAAACCCCAAAACAAACATAAAACTCAAAAACGGTGAGGTAAGAGGGTCATCTAGCACATATAATGCACTACACTTCATCAGTTTACAATACCTGGATTGATAATTTATGTAGCAATTGAGGACACTAAATTGACTTAACAATGCTATAACAGTTCAATGGAGAAGGTGGTGATCCTTCTTGTCATGTTTCATAAGTGTTTTTAGTGATTCATGTTCTATCTTGTCTCCTAGGCCCGTAGGTTGCATTGATGCCAAGTGTTTGACAAAATGTTAGTCTTAGTTGGGGATGGTTAGGCCTAGTCTTGAGATTGAATTTTGGTTTATTAATATTTTCATCACATGTTTGATGGATTTTGAAAGTTATAACAAGTTCTGGGAAGTGGCCAGAATTCTGGGCTAGAAAAGTTGCTTGAATTTTGTGGGCACTGGCACATGGTTGCTTGGAAAAGTCCCTATACACTGGCTTGCAGACTTGTGAGAGCATCCAAAGGTCCCTGGATGATGGCATGCCCATAGCATGAGAGCATCCAGAGGTCAAGAGGTCTAAAAGATCAGTGGGACCGAGGGGCAGGATGTTTGAGTGGCTGAGATGTCTCTTGGGGGTGTTATTGTTGATGTGGAAGGTATGGTTGATGTGTTCAGTCAATTCCATTTCCTTAAGGTCACCAAGGAGGTTGAATCTATCATAGTGGCCTCTCTCACCGCATGTTTACCCTAGTTGGTCGGTTACTTGGGTAGATGTGGGAGGAGAGCGGTTATAGATTGGTATTCGAGTGTGGTTGCACTCTCCTTGGGTGAATGTGTTGTCATGTAGTCATGTTGGTTGTACATGTGTCGGTTATCCTTGATTTCTTATTGCATATTCATGGTATTGGTCATGGTCATAGTGATGTCGCCATGGGAATAAGGATGGATTTGTGTGAATGACATCTCTCGTCGCATGTTTACCTCGGTTGGTCGGTTACTTGGATAAATGTGGGAGGAGAGGTTACATATTGGTATCAGAGCGTGGTTGCACTCTCCTTGGGAGAATGTGTCTTCATTCAGTCATGTTGGTTGTATATGTGTCAGTCATCCTTAAATGCTTGTTGCATATGCATGGTGTTGGTCATGGTCGTAGTGATGTCACCATGGGAATAAGGATTTCATTGTGTGAAGCATGTTGTTATGAGTGTATAACTGGTTACATGTTGTTATATGTCACTTACATGTTTCATTTTGTATGCTTGGTTACATTCTCGTATGTTTGGTTACATTCTTGCATGCTTGGTTACATGTATCATTCTTGTAGGTTTTGTTACAAGTGTCTTCGTTCATGCTTGATCATATGTGTTTATGCATGTGTGTGGTTGGTTACGCATTTCTTAGGCATGTTAATGTTTTCATGTGGTCAAGTCTATAGTGGTGTCATGGTTGTTGTTATCATGCAAGTAGTCATGACATGTGTAGTTGATATGTTCATGCATTGATGACTGGGCTCTAGCTAGACTGATGGTTACATGGTTATGTTCTTATGTATCATATGTCTATATGTTGTTATGATTATGTTATACATGTATCATGTTGATTTGTTGATCTTACAGACAAGGTATCCTTCCCGAACTATGCTAAGGTATGTTGGTTTATTGTGATTTGTTTTAGCTGACATAGTATGTCTTGCAGGAAAGAGATCAAATGGATAGAAAGATGGTAGACTATAAAAACTCTCCCTATGAATTAGATGAGCAACATGGTGTTGGGAACTCTTCTGATTTAGAAAATACATTGAGAAGCTTGAAGGAAGAGATAAGAAGCTGTAAAGCAGACAATGACAAAATCATGCAGGCACAAGAGAAACAAGCAGAGGTTAATGTGATACTACCTCAGAGTTTATCAGAATTGCAACGACAGGGACCACTTCTTATCAGCCATGAGTAGGAGGATAGAACTAATGGGGTGTATGGAAATAGGTATTATGGTGGTCACGGGTCAGACAAAGATGGCAAGATCAGAGATGGCAGGTTGTTGGATGCTCCATATAGGAGAGCTGATAGATACAGGTACTATTCTAGTTCTGGTTCTGACAGGCATCATGATCGTCATAATTATCATCCTTACAGGAGGAGTGATAGGGTATACTTTCCAGATGAGTTTAAGAAAGAAAATCCACCTAACTTTGATGGAGAGATGAAGAAATCATAGGATGCAGAGGCATGGTTTCTTGCTATGAGGAAGTTCTTTAGATTGCATGATTATTCTGAAAATATGAAAGCAAAGATAGCCACTTTCAGTCTCAAAGGTAAAGAATATATTTGGTGGGAAGATGTGAAGAACGTCAAAGGTATACATGAGGATGATTTGACTTGGCATGAGTTTGAGAGGTTCTTCAAGAAGAAGTATTTGTCGGAATGATACTTTTACAACAAAGTTGAGTTTTATGAGTTGCGAATGGGTTCCATGACAGATGATGAGTATACTAGTAGGTTCTTAGAGTTGTTGAGATATGTGTCTTACCTTAAGGAGGAGAAGGCCAAGATTCAAAGATTCATCAGTGGACGGCCAGTAGCATACAAAGACCGGATTAAGTTTGATGAGCCTAGATCATTGGAGGATGCCATCCGAAAGTTGAAACATTGTTATGAGCAGCCAAAACACAAAATTGAGCCTAAGCATGACTTCAAAAGAAATGAGAAAGCTAAAATAAAATGGACACCCAAGAGAGGAAGACCTCAAGATGTAAGTGAAAAAGAAAATGCAGTCGCTTACAAGAAGTTCAATACAACTGAGAAGGGGTATGGAGAGAAGCAGGCTAGAGGTGGTGGTAGGAACCATTGCAGTGTTGGATATGTGGTAAGGATCATTGTAAGAGGGATTATCCATAGTATCATAATGGTGGTAGACCTCAGATCTACAGTGCTTAAGAGGCACATACAGTTGGTGATGTTGGTCATATCATTCCTCATATCTATGCAGTTGTGGACAACAGGCAGACAAATCATCAAGCATGTATCATTGAGATGGGCGGTAAGATTTGCGATAAAGTTGTTTCTATTTTGATTGATCATCGATCTAACTATAGTTATATTAATCCTAACCTAGTGGATAATTTTGGTTTGAGAAAAGAAGTGCATGAAAAATCTTGGTTGGTACAGTTGGCTACAGGTACAAAGAAGAGAGTTCACCATTGGGTAAGAGCTTGTGCATTTGAATTAAATGGTATGCTGACAACAACACATTTGAATGTACTTCCATTAGGATCATATAGTATGCTTTTGGGTATGGATTGGGTGTACCTTCATAGGACCAAAGTGCATTGCTTCGACAAGGCCATTGAGTGTGTGGATGATAGTGGGGAAAATAGGAATTTGTAGGGAAAGAAAAATCCTACATCAGTGAGGATGGTTACCGCTATGCAAGCTAAGCGTAGTTGCAAAAAAGGTTGTGTGATGTTTGCAGTGCACCTTTATAGTGACAAAGGTAAGGAATTTGAGGACGTAGATGTTTTGAGCAGGTACCCAGTTCTAACGAAGTTTCAAGATGTATTTCATGAGGACATTACAGAGTTTCCACCTCATAGAGAGGTAGAATTTTCTATTGAGTTGGTGCAAGGGGAAGCTCCGACATCAAAGGCACCTTATAGGATGAGCACACCCGAGTTGGTAGAGTTGAATTTGCAGTTAAAGGAGATGTTTGACAAGGGATAAATTAGGTCAATTGTATCGCCTTGGGGTGCCCCAATGTTGTTCGTAAAGAAGAAAGATTGTACTCTTAGATTGTGCATTGATTACAGGCAGTTGAACAAGGTAATCATCAAGAACAAGTACCCACTGCCGAGGAATGATGATTTGTTTGATCAGTTGAAGGGAGCATCAGTGTTCTCTAAGATCGACTTGAGATCGGGATACCATCAGGATCAAGGAAGAGGATATCTTCAACACTGCATTCAGGACCAGATATGTGTTCCATTTGGTTTAACTAATACTCTAGCTACATTTATGTGTTTGATGAATAGTGAGTTGCGTCCTTATCTGGACAATTTTTTTATTGTATTCATTGATGACATATTAGTATATTCTAAAAATGAGGAAGAACATGTTGAACATTTAGCAGCAATGTTGATATTGCTAAGAGAGCATCAGTTGTATGCTAAGCTTAGCAAGTGTAACTTATTTCAGACAAATGCACATTACTTGGGATATGTCATTTCCAAGGAAGGCATAGCAGTAGATCCAAAAAAGATAAGGGTCATCATGGAGTGGGAAGCTCCTAAGAATGTAGATGATGAGATCATTTATGGGATTGGCAGGTTACTACAGGAGGTTCATGAGGAACTTCTCACACATTGCATATCCTATCACATCATTGTAGAGGAAAGGTAAGAAGTTCAAATGGATAGAGGAGTGTGAGGCTAGTTTTGAGCAGCTTAAGCAGTTTTTGACACATGCACCAATGCTACAGATTGCAGATCCAAACAAGGAGTTTGTAGTGTGTAGAGATGCTTGCAAGAGAGGACTTGGTGGAGTCCTTATGCAAGAAGGATAGGCAGTGTTCTATGAGTCACGAAAACAGAATGAGCACAGGCAGAACTATCCGATGCATGATCTTGAGTTAGCAGTGATCATACATGCATTGAAGATGTGGAGGCATTATCTTCGTGGAAGGAGGTTGGTACTGATGAGTGATCACAATGGGTTGAGGCATTTGTTTGACCAACAAAATCTAAATGCCAGGAAAGCTAGATGGTTGGCCACCCTTAGTGAGTTCGACTTCGAGATCAGATACATCAAAGGAAAGGAGAATTGCATTACAAATTCCTCTAGAAGGAAGGTACATGTAAATCATATAACAATTGTGAGCTCTTATGGGACATAGTTACAAGATAAGATTTTGCAGGCAGGATAGCGAGATGACAAGTACATGGAGATCATGCACAGGTTACAACAGAGCATAGGTACAAGTGCAGGTACAAATACAGGTACAGGTGATCAGGATGCATACTATCATGTCACGGTAGATGGTTTGGTGAGATTCAGGGACAAGATTTATGTGTTGAATTACAGTAAACTCAAGAATCTTATCTTGAGGGAGTTTCACAACAAGCCATACTTGGGTCACCCAAGATATCAGAAGACATTGACAACAGTGAAGAAGTTTTACTATTGTTTGAATCTGAAGAAGGAAGTGGAAAAGTTCATGGCTAGATGTTTCGATTGTCAGCAACTAAAGGCGGAATGCAAGAATTCAGGTGGTTTACTACAACCTATAGCGATTCCGGAATGGAAATGGGAGGTCATTTCCATGGATTTCATTACAGGTCTTTCGAGGATAGTGAGACAACATGATTCTATTATGGTTGTGGTCGACAAGTTGAGCAAGCTAGATCACTTCATTCCAGTGAAGACTACATATTCATCCAGTGAGGTAGCACAGGGCTTCATCAGAGAGATAGTGAGATTACACAATGTTCCGAAGAAGATTGTGTTAGAAAGGGATGCAAAGTTCGCTTCCAAGTTTTGGAAGGAGCTATTTGTAGGCTTGGGTATAGAGTTGGCCTTCAGTGTGGCTTATCATCCACAGAAAGACGGACAAACAAAGAGGGTCAATAGGATCTTGGAAGATATCATGAGGATGTACGTGATGCACTAGCAGAGGAGATGGGAGGAGTATCTTCCATTGGTTGAGTTCGCATACAACAATGGTTATCAGGAGTCATTAAGGATGAGTCCCTTCGAGGCATTGTATGGACGAAGTTGTTACACTCCCATAAGTTGGAGTGATCTAGTGAATAAGGTACTTATTGGACTGGATATGTTGGTAAACATGGAGTGGGAAATGCAGGTTATAAAGAAGAATCTAAAGGTAGCACATGATAGACAGAAGAGTTATGCGGATCAACATAGGGTATTCAAGGAGTTTCAGGTTGGGGAGCATGTGTATTTTTGCCTGAATCCCAATAAAAATTATTTGAGGATTGGATCATGTGCCAAGTTGGCACCACAATATTGTGAGCCTTTTGAGATCCTCGCAAGGATTTTACTAGTGGCTTATCAACTTGCATTGCCTCCAACAATGAAAGTCCATTCTTTTTTCCATATTTCATTGCTTAATAAGTATATAAAGAATGTTGATGATGTTATTGATTGGTTCGTATTACAGGGGGAGCAAGAAGGAGAATTCCAGCTGGAGCCTTAGTGAATATTGCAACGGAAGCAGCTCATGCTCAGGATCATAGCCATAGAGCAAGTTAAAGTGCAATGGAAGCACATTGGGCTGGAAGAAGCTACATGGGAGATGGAAGATCAGATGTGGGCCTTGTATCCTTCATTGTTTGCCGGTTGAGGCAAAGCAATTTTGGTTTGATGTTGGTATATGTTTGGCATATGTTTCATTGATGTTTTGGTGTATGTATATATGTATATGGATTTAAATACCGCCATGAGCTAAGTTATAAAGCTCCAATAAGTAGTATGGTTGTTATCTTTTCATGTTTTCATGATGTCTTTCTTTTGAGCAGGTCTTTCATTGTAAATACTACAATGAGATAAGTTATAAAGCCTCCATGGGAAATATGTTTACTTTTTAGTGGTTTTGTTGAGGTCTTGGTGTGGTTTAACACCGAGGATGGTGTTCCCCAAGGGGGAGGGTTATGTAACAACCCTAGTGAAAAGTTCATGTAATAAAAGTTAATAAAGGAAAAATAAGACCACGGTTAAGGGACACTTATTCCACGCTGAATGTTGGGCAAAGATATCCTAGTGGACATCAGTGGATGTGTTTATGGCTAAGGAAATTGGCAAAGGCTAAGGCAAAAGCATTAAAAGGAAAAAAGGCATTTTTAGTACATTTATTTATGAAAATAAAGGAAATTAGGAGAAAAGTAAGGTGAAAGTTCACAGGTTGCATGTGAGGAGGAAAATGAAGAAATTAGAGGCTTCGTTGAATGATCTTATCCTTACTAGTAGTGATACCAACCTTATAAACCATGTGAAGTCCAACCTTAAAAAGCAGTTTGAAATGATAGACTTAGGACACTTGCATTATTTTCTTGGTCTTCAAGTCTTGCAATCCAAGGAAGGTATTTCTCTTTCCCAGTCCAAGTATGGCTATGATCTTCTACGCCACTTTCACATGGAAGACTGTAATCTAGCCCGTTCTCCCTTTAAATCTAGAGTCAAACTTTCATTCACTTGTACTTCCCCTGAAGTTGATGCTACCTTATACCGTCAGCTTGTAGGAACTCTTTTGTATCTAACCCATACTCGTCCTAACCTTTCCTTTGTTGTTGGCCTTATTGCTTGGTTTATGAAAAAACCCACATGAAAGTCACTGGAAAGCAACTAAAATAATACTTCGTTATGTTCGAGGTACAATTCAGTTTTGGATTCATTATAGTGTAGAAGCATCTCCTCTATTGGTTGGTTTCACTGATTCCGATTGGGCTGGTGACCCGGATGATCGGAAGTCTACTGCAGGTTATGTATTCACTCTTGGTTATGGACCTATTACATGGGCTTGCAAGAAACAAAGTGCCATTTCTCTTTCTTCAGTAGAAGCAGAGTATCGTGGCATCGTAGAAGCTAGTAAGGAAGACTTGTGGCTTCGTCAGATCCTGTCAGAGTTTGGGTTTCAGTAGCAGCATCCGACTACACTTTGGTGTGATAATAAAAGTGCTATTCAACTATGCAAAGGTCCAATCCAACATCAGCACAACAAACACATTGAACTACACATGCACTTTATCAGAAAGCTCATTCATGACCATGTTCTAGAAGTGTAATATTGTTCAACCGATGATCAAGTTGCTGACATATTTACAAAGGCTCTCACAGAGGCGAATTTTACTAAACTTCGATTTATGGTTGGAGTTCAGGAAGTTTTCATGAAGGGGGGATAGGCTCTAATGCCTCCTTTCTTCTCCTATTGTGTCATATTTGTACATCCTTCAATCCTATCCCAAGTTGTTCTTAAGGGGGGATGTTAGGATATTTCGACACATAGGAAATAGTTAAGTATAACTTGGTCTAGTATAGAGTTAGGTAAAGTGTGTTTCGTTACCATGTACTTTTGTAACTTACAATCTGACGGTCATGATATGTTCTAGACATGAAGTGATCCGATGGTTCATTCTCTCCTCAGTATTACCAGCACTTGATCCGTGGATTAACACTTGATTGGTCCATGATCTCTATTTAAAGAGCATGGAGGGTCATTTGTAAGGTGACCATTCATGAGAGAAGTTTATGTAAATTTTATTTCTTTTATTAATAAAGTGACTGTTTCCCTCTTTGAGGATTTTAGTCACGTCAAGAATACTGGTGTATTGATCTGTGATTTGTTTGTGAGCGGTGTCCTTTGGTGTTGTATCTGAAGAACTTACCCTGTAAATTCCTACAGTTAATAAAAAGGCTTCTGAGGATCAATTAGTAACGGTTTTCAAGTTCAATTTTGGAGCTCTTTCATTATTCTCTCTCTCTCACTCTTACTCTTGGTCACTTAGAGTTTTCTTTGAGCACTATAACTTTGGATCAAGGAAGGAAAAGCAAGCAAAGGGAAAGGAAGGAAGACAAGGATCAAGGAAGAAGAGCAGGATTAGGCAGCTTCAACAAGAATACTTGCAAGTAATATATTGCATGTGTGATTTCCTAGCTGGTTTTGACATGCATGGATTTGCATGGTGATTTATGGTTCTCTTGCTATCGATGGCATGGTTTTGCCGAGTTATGAAAGTGGTTTTCAACCTAGTGTTTCCTTTTTCCACATGCCATGGTATGTTGGGATGTTTATCTCAGTTTTGAGCTTTGGTTTGCCGGATGGATTTCAGAATCCGGGGCGGAGGTGGTCTCAAGGTTCATTCCCAAAGGCCTAGGAATCCATTGACCGGTTTTGGCAGGATACATGGTAAATCTTGAGGCGGGAGTCTCAGTTTAGGGCCTAGTGATTCGAGTTTGCATTGTGGTAAAGCCTGAGAGATTGGTCTCGGTTTAAGGCCTACTGATCCAAGATTGGATTGCGGTAAAGCTTGAGAGACTGATCTTAGTTTAGGGCCTAGTGATCCGGGATTGGATTGCGGTAAAGCCTGAGAAATAAGGAGATGAAAAATTCCTCAAGTATAGTGATGGATTTTAGATGACATTCCAATTTTGATTCAGTTGTGATAGGAGCACCAATTTTGGTGTGATCATGGCTTGGTGAGGGTGGAAGTGATTTAACCTCTTTATCCCCTTGGTTTTTTTTGGATTGGTTTTTCCATGAGATGCCACATTCATGCTTGGAATATGGCACGGGGGTGACTGGTTGAAAGAAATATTTGGTTCAACCATGTCTACGGTCAGGTAGTACATGGAAGTCCCGAACTTGGTCAGATTTGCTTATGATTAATGAAAGCTAAGTTCTCTTGCTTTTTCACTTGTTTATATGTGGATTTAATGGTTTTTATATCTCTATTATGTACATGGTTTTATGCTGGTTATAAGCATGGTTAATTGACTAGTTCATGTCATGGTTATTTCATATATTTACCTGTAATTGTTAAAATCGTGGACGCAAGACCTAATTGATTTTATAACAGTTTAATGGAGAATGTGGTGATCCTTTTTGTCATGTTTCATAAGAGTTTCTAGTCATTCATGATTTTTATTGTATCTTAGACCTGTAGGTTACATTGATGCCAAGTGTTTATATCCTAGACCTGTAGGTTGCATTGATGCCAAGTGTTTATATCCTAGACCTGTAGGTTGCATTGATGCTAAGTGTTTGACAAATTGTTAGTCTTGGTTGGGGATGGTCAGTGCTAGTCCTAAGGTTGATTTTTGGTTTATTAATCTTGTTATCATGTGTTTGATGGATTTTGAAAGTTATAACAAGTTCTAGGTAGTGGCCAAAATTCTGGGCTAGAAAAGTGCCTTGAATTATGTGGATGTTGGCACATGTTTGCTGGGAAAAGTCCCTAGACGCTATCTTATAGGCCTGTGAGAGCGTCCAGAGGTCCCTAGACATGGGCATGCCCATAACATGAGAGCGTCTAGAGGCCAAGAGGTATAAAAGATCAATGTGACCCAAGGGTAGTATGTCTCAGTGATTGAGATGTCTCCTACGGGTGTTATTGCTGATGTGGAAGGTATGGTTGATGTGTTTTGTCGATTCCATTTCCTTAAGGTCACCAAGGAGGTTGAATCCCTCATAGTGGCCTCTCTCGTCGCATGTTTACCCTAGTTGGTCAGTTACTTGGGTAGATGTGGGAGGAGGGTGGTTATACCTTCCTTGGTAATCAAACCTTTAAGTCACCTCAAGAATTTAGGCCCTATCTTTTCCTAGAAGATCAATACCAATATGGTAAGAACATGGAAATTACATTGCATACTCTTGGTCTTTGTCTATAAACAATTAAAATGATAAGATAACATTAACGATCATAATAACTT
The DNA here is from genome assembly GCA_000404065.3 of Pinus taeda. NCBI lineage: Eukaryota > Viridiplantae > Streptophyta > Pinopsida > Pinales > Pinaceae > Pinus > Pinus taeda. The sequence goes on from APFE031197825.1 coordinate 227,499, forward strand.
GTTTGTGTGGTTGTTTGCAGAAAGTGCAACGTCCAATAAAATGGGCGTTGATGCAATCGTCGGCATAGCCATTGAAATAGTGTTGGTTTTTTCTATTGTAGCAATAAGCCTTTATGCTTTGAAGCAAAAGAAAAAGTTGATTTGGTCGTTGAAATCCACAAACCATTTGGTGCATTATTGTTCCTATGTTGAAAACATTAAATTATTAGATTTTTTTGGTGTGGTAACTTGAAAAAATCAAAGTTAATACTATTTTTATTTGTTAAAGTAATCTATTTCCACTTTAATCGCTAACTGTAGAAATGAGATGCACTCTACATTTCAGTGGAATACATCTAAAATCTGATGGATATGAGCGAAGTCAACTGTTTAACTTAGCTCATATCCATCATATTTTCTAAATATTCAGGATTTTGCAAACCACTACAACATCATGGGGAACGAGTGGTCAAGATGGTGGAGGTGCTCCTAGACTAAAGGTGCCAGATGGTTTTCCTTTGCTAAAATAAAGAAGGTTACAAATAATTTCTCTAACAGTAACGAAATCAGAACATGAGGATATGGCAAGGTATACATTTTGAAATGCCTAAAGTTATTTTGATCAATATTATTACAATGATAAAATGGATAGGATTTTTGCGCCTATATATCATGATTGAAATCAATGTATGCTTTCAACAAGGGCTTGGGTTGTGCGTTAACTAAAATGTGTCCTATCTCAGTATCATTTATTATTTTGGGGGGGAATTTTGGCAGATTTTTAATCTCAAATTTGAAACTATATATGTGAAGTAAAAGGTTTTGAGGTCTTTTAATCACTCCAAATCATCAAAATTGTAAAACCAACTTTCAGAATTTGCAGATATATGATTTATAGGATTTCAATAAAGTGAACTTTTTTAGATGACCCTCACACAACAACCTAAAGTAGTGAATGTAAGGGATTTTGGGGTCTCTGCACTACTTAACAATAAATCTTTCAGAATTTGCAAATCTGTGAATTTTTTGGATTTCAACAAAAGCTAAGTGTTTGCTTTAGCTTTAGCACTTTAACAACACCTTGAAGAAGAAGTTAAACTAAATGGTTTTTGGATCTCTGAGCTATTTCAAATTTCCAAAATTGCATATCAAACAATATATCTTTCAGGATTTGCAAATGTGTAATTTTGGATTTCACCTAAAGCTAAGTGTTTTAGTTAACCCTTAAGTAACACCATGAGGAAGAAGTCACATTTTCTTCACTTCACTTTATTGGACAAGGTTTTGAGCCGGTCCTAATGACTTGAGCATAACTCAATTGCAGATTCTGGAATATTTAGAGATTTGATAGACATAAGCAAAGTCAAGTGATTGACTTTACTCACGCCCTCATGGATTTGCAATCTTCGGTAAATAAGTTATAGACACAACATATGAACTATGAACACACAAATTTTAGAGAAAAAATTCCACTCTCATTTTTACCTTACACATAGCGCCTCATTGTTCATAACTTCATGGCTAAGGTTTTTGACAATAGTATACTAAAGCCCTATAAACAAGATTTGTCTTAAAATACCATAAAAAATAAACACCATGGTAAATGGTTGAAGGTTAAGAGTGTCTTATAGTCATCTCTGTAATTTGCAGGTGTACAAAGAAATGCTATATGGAGGAGAAATGGTGGCCATTAAAAGGGCTAAAAAAGGGTCAATCCAGGGTAGATCCGAATAAAAAAACAAGGTCGAGCTCATATCTCAAGTTCACCATAAGAACCTAGTGGGACTCAATGGTTGTTTTTTTTGAACAAGAAAAACACATGCTTGTTTATGAGTACATCCCAAATGGAACTCTGGAAGAAAGCATCCTTGGTAAGAATATCCCATTTTCATACCACATGAGTTTTGCTCTTGCACCAAATATATTCCTTCAAACTATCTATTTCTATGGGATTGAAAAATAGGTAAAATGGGTATTCACCTTGACTAGGGAAGAAGAGTTGTATAGCCCTAGGGTTTGTTCGAGGCTTAGCATATTTGCACGAGCTTGTGGATCCTCCCATAATCCAAAGAGACATTAAAAATGAAACTTCTTCAATTTAGTCATGTTCAATACTATGGCTCATATAAGCATCTGCCCTATCAGGTATTGAATATGAACTATAATACTTCTTTTCAATATTGTGCAAAGCAATCATTTTCTTTTGCAGCTCTCTAAAAATGTATTTTCATTTCTTCTTTCACATTTGTTCATTAGCTTGTTGCATCACTATAGCATGAACAATAGAGATGAAGCTTTTGATGGACTCAAAAGCAACCTTGTATGGTAGTCTTTGAAGTGCTTGTTTCCATACATTACAAAGAGTATAAATAGGTAGGCGGCTTCCTCGTTCCCATTGTGCTTCATTCCCAAGTTGAACAAGACTTAGACATGCCCACTCATATAGGGTACGAATATAATAATGTTTACTTTTTATCAAGCTATAGAAACTATTGTGCCATGTTGTAGCTTTAGCTTCCAAATATCGAGGCCTAAAGAAAACATATGCAAGCTTCTGAGCTATGTCAATAAACAACCATAAAAAAAAGAAATTGAAATTTACAATGACCTTACGTTAAAGCAGATAGAAAATGGAATTACTATCCAATTTCTTTAATGCAAAATATAGTCACTGTTTTTAATGTTAACATCTACCTGCTTATTCTATAATAAGAAAATGGTTAACGCTTCGCAAGTCTTGAAGGCTAACTCGTTAGAATAAACTAACTACCTATAGGCCATTAGGTAGAGTGGTGGGCATGGGCAATAGACTCATATGTAGTTTCAGTGCAACGTTGTTTTCCCTTTTGAAGGGTTGACATTGTGGAACCATTTCAATATTTGTTTGGGATCTTCTTTGCTATGTATGCATTCCATGGTTCCTTGCAAGAAATGGAGAGATTGATTTGGTTGTAGAAAGAATTATGCAAGCTAGGTGACATGCACATGTAGGGTTGCTTCTCATTTAATTTTAATTTGATGCAAGGAAACACACTTTTGTTATTTGTGATGTTGAGCCAAGGGTTCTTGAAAGAAACAACCAACTGCACAACAATAATATCCATAAAATAGAAGGAACTATCCGTTTATTTTGTCCCCAATATTGTTGAAATATGAAATTTTTATCTATTTTCAAAAGAAAAGTACAAAGTCCCTCAATTCTTCCTTGTTAATTTTCAATTCTACATGCACTCTAATCACTATAACTTTTTCCTGCAATTGGATGTTTCCACATCATCCTCCCTGTCTCATGCAAAAAAACAATCATTCATTCAATGTTTGTGCCTTAACCTGTAGGATTTGTAAGCATTTCTAATATTCATATTGCCTTTTATGTTTCAGATCAATGCAAAAATATATCACATAAGGTATGTTTTGAAGAGGGATAGAAACAGAAGTGTGGAACTGGCATTCAATCACCAATCTATAGGTTTAAGCGAAAGATGTTAATTTTATTTTTTAAATATTTTTGCATAATCTGTATATGATATTTCTTAAAAATTTTGTTGTTAGTGGGCATATATCAGCTTTACAAATCCCTGTTAATATATATATAAACGCTAAAAAAAAACTTAAATTTAATATATCAATTATTAATTGTTTGATTATTTGAATTATAATTTGTTTGATTAAGCAAACTAATGTACAACTTTTCAATTTAAAGTGGCGTCTCAGTCTCTTTTATTATTATTTTTATTGCTAGTATTATTTCCAGCTTTTCCTGGAGGATTGGATAAAATTATATTCGAAGGCCCTTTCTAAAAATTCTCTTTCATCATATCAAATTAGCACGTGTAGTTATCATGATTTATAAGCTTTCAAAATATTGAATCTACATCACCACATCCCTTTCCATTGAAAGGCAAGTTTAAAAAATATAGAATAATTACCGAAATTCTTCGTCAGAGAAACTGGCGAAGTAATGTTTTGAGTTGATATTATAAGTTTTGACATTAATAAAAAAAACTTCAATATTATTTCACGAAATTATGGACTTCAAACTTCTTGAACATAGAAGATGCATATCAGTCATTTTCACTCAATAAGATTTGATGAAGTTTAAATTGCATTATAATATACGCATCATTCTGATGCAGATGAAAGCATCTGACAGATAACAAATAATATATTGTAGAAATTTTGAATAATAAACACATATTCAATGGAGATTATCCTGATCATGTACTATTGTGGAATACATACACAATACATAAGTTCCTCTACGTTGATCATCAATATAGCAGCATCAATAACAATAAAACATCAAGAGCATGCACACA
>APFE031197825.1:241053-252266 GCA_000404065.3 Pinus taeda
CTCCAACAAAACTGGTTTCATGAACATGTCTGCACAGTTCTCCTTTGTATGCACCTTTTCAAGAGAGACTCCCTTTTCAGTGATAACCTGTCTTACAAAATGGTACTTAATTGGAATATGCTTTGATTTACTATGATAGGCCGGATTCTTAGCCAAATGTATTGCACTTTGACTATCAAAAAGTAACCTGATGTTGTCCTGTAACCTACCAAACTCACCAAGCAAACCTTTCAACCAAACCGCCTCTTTGCAAGCATGAGAAGCAGCAATGTATTCTGCTTCAGTAGTAGACAACGCAACAATGTTCTGTAGCTTTGACATCCAGCTGATAGCTCCACCTGCAAGAGTAAAGACGTACCCTGAAGTTGACCTTCTCTTATCCAAATCACTTGCAAAATCGGAATCAACATATCCGCAAACAAATTCACTACTCTTATTGTAAGAAATACAATAACTACTTGTGCCTCTCAAATACCGAAGCACCCATTTCACTGCTGACCAGTATTCTTTACCCGGATTTTCCATGTACCTGCTGACAAACCCAACTGCATGTGAAATATCTGGTCGAGTACAAACCATCGCATACATTAAACACCCTACTACATTGGCATATGGAATTCGAGACATATAATCCTTTTCTTCATCTGTATTAGGACATAAACTCGAAGAAAGCTTAAAATGGGAAGCTAAAGGGACTGAAACAGGCTTCACATTATCCATACCAAACCTCAAAAGTATTTTCTCAATATACTTTTGTTGTGATAGCCATAGCTTACCATTGCTCCTGTCTCTGAAAATCTCCATGCCCAAAATCTGTCTTGCTGGTCCTAGATCTTTCATATCAAATGTCCTAGCCATCTGAGCCTTCAACCTGTTGATTTCTTCTATGCTTTTGCTTGCTAAAAGCATATCGTCAACATACAATACCAAGATAATGAATATGCCATTATTCAACTATTTGAAATCAACACAATGATCATATTCACTTCTAACATATTTCTGAATCAACATGAAAGAATCAAACTTCTTATACCACTGCCGAGGCGACTGCTTCATGCCATATAATGACTTCTTGAGGCTGCAGACAAATTTCTCATTGCGATGCTGAACAAACCCTTCTGGTTGTTCCATATATATTTTCTCATCTAAATCACCATGTAGAAATGCAGTCTTAACATCTAACTGCTACAACTCATGAAAGTCAATACTAGCTTTCTGAGAAAACCCTTTTGCAACCAGTCGCGCTTTGTACCTGTATTCCGTATCATTCACACCTCGTTTCAGCTTGAAGACCCATTTACACCCCAGAGTTTTCCTGCCTTTCGGAAGCTCCACTAGATCCCATGTGCTATTCTTATTCAAGGCCATCATTTCGTCCTTCATTGCTACTTTCCACTTGTCACTTTTCGAACCTTCTATTGCTTCCTGATAGCACAGAGGTTCATTGTCATTAGCAGTAAATGCAACAGAAGTGACATAATCATCATACCTTCTCGATGGCCGTTTGATTCTTGTCGACCTCCTTAAGGATGTTTCTGGCGCTTCCTTGATTAGCTAACTACCACCTGTAGGAACTTCTTTCTGATCAGTATCTGAGACCTGTTCATGATCTAAACCTGAACCATGTTCATTTTCTGATTCTGAAACCTGTTCATGACTAGTATCTGAACTATGGTCATCATGACTATCGTTAGAAATGCTATCAAACTGAATGTGCTGAAAGTCAGATACATCATCCTGTTTCAATCTATTATCTACATCTAACTGTACAAGAGAGGGTTCATTAAACTTTACATCTCTATTGATGATGATTTTGTGGGTAGTAGGATCCCAAAATCTATATCCCTTTGTTCCAACACCATACCCAACAAAGATATACCTTTTAGACTTTGGATCTAACTTAGTTCGCTGATGTTTAGGCACTAGAGCATATGCATCACAACCAAACACTCTGAGTTTAGAATAGTCACAAGGGTGTCCTTTCCATACCTCTTGTGGAACCTTGTAGTCTATCGCCATCGATGGAGATCAGTTTATCACATAACAAGTTGTTGCCACCACTTCCGTCCACAACTCCTTCGGCAACCCGACGTTACTCAGCATACTCCTTGCTCTCTCTAGAAGAGTCCTGTTCATGCGTTCAGCAACTCCATTTTGCTGAGGCGTATAAACCGTGGTCTTATGCCTCTCGATTCCTGCATCCTTTCAATAGCTATCAAACTCCTTGGAAGTAAACTCACCACCATTGTCAGTTCTTAAACACTTTATTGTTCTACCAGTGTTGTTTTCTACCAATGCTCTAAACTGCTTGAAAACTGAAAAAAACATCAGACTTTCTTTTCAACATGTAGACCCAAACCTTCCTAGAAAAGTCATCAATGAATGATACAAAATAAGACGAACCACCATATGAAGTTGTAGGGGCTGGTCCCCAAACATTTGAATGGATATAATCAAGTATGCCTTTACTAGTATGTTTGCCTGTTTTAAACTTTTGTTTACTTTGTTTTCCAAACAAACAATGCTTACAGAAATCTAACTTTCCAGACTTTAGACTTGGAAGTAACTTGCGATCAGCCAAAATTTTCAACCCTCTCTCACTCATATGCCCCAATCTTTGATGCCATAAGTGAATGGAACTACTGTCATGTTCAGATACAGTAGACACAAAATCTAACCCTATACCTCCATCTAACTAAAATAGATTTCCTACTTTCTTAGCTTTCATAACTAGTAAGATGCCTTTGTAAATTTTCATTACTCCACCTTGAATTACAGTTTTATACCCATTTGAATCAAGTGCTCCTAATGAAATCAAGTTTTTCCTTAAATGTGGTAGATGCCTCACATCAGTTAATATTCTAGTTGTCCCATCAAACATTTGTAGTTGTATACTCCCAATCCCAACAATATTACATGTTACATCATTACCCATGTACACAACGCCATCATTAATTGATTTATATTCCTCAAACCATTCTTTATGGATACACATGTGGTTTGATGCCCCGAAATCTAACAACCAATGTTGACCATGATTAGACACATTAACTGATAATACTTCATCACTCATACCTGAACCCGATGTCGAACCTGTATCTGTCGTATTCGCCTCCTTCTTCTTTGTTGAAGACTCTGCTTTTGAAGTTTGCTGCTGTCGCTTCCAGCAGTCCTTCTTTAAATGCCCTGATTTGCCACAAAACCAACATTTTAGCTTACTCTTCTTCCCTTTCGACTTTTAACGTGAGTCACTCAGCTTCCTGGGGCGTCTTTCTTTCAAACGACCTCTAACCATCATAGCTTCTGATGTAGAGGTTTCGGAATGCGACTTCCTCCTTGTTTCTTCCGATAATAAGGATGCAACTACATCATCAAACTCAATAGTTTCTGATGAACTAAGACTTATAGAAGTAACAAAATGATCCCATGACTCGGGCAACGAGCACAATAAAGTAATAGCTTTATCCTCGGATGGAATTTTTACTTCTATACTTTGTAATTGCACAAGAAGAGTATTAAAAGCATTTAAATGATCAGCAATCGATGTACCTTCCTTCATTCGCAAACCGTACAACTGTCGCTTCAGGAGAATCCTATTGGTTAAGGATTTGGTCATGTACAGTTTCTCCAGTTTCGTCCACAAACCAGCAGTTGTTGTCTTCGACACAATATTAAACAGGACATCATCAGCTAGACACAGTCGAATAGCACTAATCGCTCTTTCATCCATCTCGGCCCCTCACTATCTGTGATGTTGTAAGGCTGTTTGGCCTTGCCCAACAACGCCTTTGCCATGCCATGTTGGACAAGCAAGTCATGCATCTTCACCTTCCAAATCTCAAAATTATTCTTGCGATTAAATTTCTCAATTTCAAATTGGGCACTTTGAGTTTTCCCCATTTTTTTATCAAAAAGCACAATAATCTCCAATACCAACGTTTAAATACTAGCAATTAAAAAAAAATTGCCTATGCCTTTGTTTTTACACAACAAAAAAACTGCCTATGCCTTTAAAAAAAAATATCTGCCGTTTGCACTTCACACAAAAATTTATGTGCAACATTACAGTTTATCCTCTGAAATCCATGCCCTCTGAATTATCAAAAAATATTGCCCAGAGAACTTAGAAAACTTAAAAGCATCTTGCAGTAGCTAACAAGTGGTTTTCTTTAATCAAGGTAATAATCTCAGACGGCAACGGTTAACGCAGACAGGTTTCAAATGCCCAAAAAATATTGAAGTGATAAGGACAAGACATAGCCCTCGGACATACCAGTTACGTCCACAGAACTGTCTCCACCAACTGTATACGCAAACTGGTTTGGAAACAAAACTTTAGGGCCGGGCAATCCAATGATTCTATCTTAAACTTATGTATAGTGTGGCATGAAACAAGCACGTTCAGTAGCGTGTGACCTCTATTCTTCCATATACACATACATAATTAACCATACGTCACGGAAGAAATGAGTAGCAATCAACCTTCATTTTTATCCGAATCGCAGTTTTTAAAGTCATAGGCAACACATGGACACTGACAAAACATTGTTTTGATATTAAGCCTGAGTGATTTCTTTCAGCGTATATTATGGAACTATTTATCAACCAAATTCATTATCCTGCCCATTTTTTTTTAATGGATGCCAATGAAAACAGACTAGCAATTAAAACAGACCAGTCTCCACTCACCAGCGCTCCAGCACCAGACGGTCTCCACGCACCAGCGCTCCAGTACCAGATGGTCTCCACGCAGGTATAGAACTTTTACTCAGCGCTAATCCACGATCATGCCATCCACCATCCACACAGGTATAGAACTTTTACTCAGCGCTAATCCACGATCTACACGCAGCAGCAAACATCCACGCACCAGCGCTAATCCACGACTAGCGCTCAGCTGTGCTCCAACATCGCTTTGATACCAATTGTTGGTAAGCAGATGCACAACAAGTTTAAAAACAAATACACCACAAATCAATCAAGCACATAAAACACAAGAGTTTAACGTGGTTCACCCAACCAATCTGGGCTACGTCCACACAGCATAAGCATCGGCAATTTATTAATCAAACAGGAGATTACATAGTCAAAACCTCACAAAAAACTCTCACTCTCTTAGCCAACATCCGAATGATTGCCTGTTATATAGCATAGGGAATCTAACAGCCTCATTAACTCACTCACATCAAATATAGGAGGCATTAATCACCTCCCAACAACCTGGAGCTAATCTAGGAACTGAATTTCTATTGTTGTCACCTAAAGAGATTTCTGCCTATTTCACTTCAAACAGAAAATCTCAACATGGAGTGTAACGGGGTTTTAGGTAGAGATGGTCTAGAAGATTTGGGCATTGCGCAATGTTGAAGTATTGTATCTCATGATTCAAAGAGCTTGTGTCCATCCATTCAGAACATGTTAGTGATAGATAGGCAATATATAAGAATAAGATAAGTAATATGGAAAATAAGAGGTTGTTTAAGATTATTTTAAAATTTAGTCAAAATTATTTTATTTAAGTAAGGGTGGCATGAAGATGTAAAGTAGTTTTGTCTAAATTATTGGATAATAAAGGACGAGATCACTTTGCAAAAAATAATAATATATAAAATATTATTACAACTTAACTTAAGGATAAATTGTGATGCAATAAAAAAAATCAGCATTGTGAAAATAAGAACAAAGTCTTATAAATTTCAAAACTATGGTGATATAGGAACACTTATCAAGTACAAAAAATAATTTTTAAAGTAAATCAAGTGATTCCTTACCTTTCTTAAGGTTAAATAAATCAAATTTGATCTCAATAAGGAGTTATTTTTCATGAAATAAAAAGGAATTTGTAAAAGCAAAGGTGAATGGTCTAAATACATGATAAAATGATTCTTTTTTAGTTGCTTCAAATAATGGGTGAAACAATCAAAATATAAATAAAATTGTAAACATAAATGTTAACATTACATTATCCATATTACAAAAATAATTATACATACATACATACATACATACATACATACATACATACATATATATATATATATATATATATAGTTTAACACACACACATATTTGGGCCTGGAGTATACCCTAAAATTGTTGTTGCTTGGCTAAGAGTTCATCTTCCTTGGATGTGAGGAAATAGGTTAATGGCCTAAGACCCATAAGCATATGACAGGAGTGAAAGGTCTACTCGTGGCCTTCCCCCTTACGGACCACCAACAGGTAATTACAGGTGGTGTGATCTTCCTTTAGTAACAATGATGAGCCATCCAACATTGCTAAGAGCATCCAATGATGGTTGTCCCCATTGTTGGCTTGACAACTGAGTTATGATATGTTTTCACATTGTTTAAAAAAAAAGGTTTTTCCACAACTCCTCCCCATGATACTAATGAGCTTCTTGTCGCCCAATCTATTCTATATATGCATTATTCCAACAAGTGTCATCTCAATAAGAATCTTCAAAAGCATGCAAATAGTGTTAAATTTGTATGGAAAGAACAATTCATTCCACCACCTCACACTCCTCTTCATAATGGTATATGTTCGCACCACGTTTTGAATTAGAAGAAATAGTCCCTTCAGATGTAACATGGGTGGGATAAATCATTTAGAGTTTATGGCTAATGAATTCAAGGAAGTTTAGGTTGATGGTTCCCTTGTTTGCTACTTGAGCATCCAAGATCTGGAAGGGTCGATGGTAAGACCAATTTCGATTGTGGCTTTATTCAGCAAGCCCGACTTATTAATGGCAATGGATTTCAATGAGCTATAGGCAATGTGCAGAAATCTTTAGAAACATGGGGATAATCTACATGTGTTACATGAATAATTGGAGGGAATCAATAAGTGTTTGTTTCCGATTGGAAGACTTGCAAGCTATGGCGATGAGGTATGGTTATTGGTCCACATGTATCTCAAATGTCGAGTGGATATGTTGGAAGTGATGTCTCTCAAACTTCTTAATTCAACAGTGGGCAGCACTCAACATATTTCTTTTGAGCCTTTGAGACTTACTAATGGAACACTCTCTTAGCTGCCTTAAATGAACAAGTGCTTCGAGAGATGATAAACGCCCTTGAGCTTCCTCCATCTCCTATGTTTCTGCTTCAAAATAAAAAGTATTTTACATATGTATGGCTTTGGATTTTTCCTGTAAATAACTTTACTATCTGGATGAGTCTCTCCTATAAATTATGAATTTAAATTATACAATTTTTGAAAAATTTAGTTGTAAGATTATCTCTCTTATTCAATATATATTCCAATATGACTTTATATGCATAAAATCTATGTAAATCTAAATTTGAAGCTTCTTTTTTTCATGTGTTATTGTCATAACTCTTTTTTTAGTAAACATATTTCTAATTTATAAAAAAATAAATATAAAATAAAATAATTAATAAAACATTTATAAGCCACTTGGCTAAAATAACTACATCCATAATAGCTTCTAATAATAAGAATAATTACTTTGTTTTATGTAAAACATTATCTGTAAATTTATCACATGAATAAATAGGAAACTATACGAAAGAAAATGAATCATAATACATGTATATTTTAACAAATAAAGAGAAAAGTCATGGCTGATAGCTAACCACAAACTCACTCTCATTCATGTTCGTTAATGTTTAATACAACCCAAAATCTAATCACAACAACATTTCATATGTTCCCCATTTTCTTATTATTCAATTTTTTTAATAATTTTATACAATTGGAAAATAGAAATTTAAATTAAACACTTTGAAATTTAGGTTGATATCGTTTGATTTTTTATTTATTTTTATGTATTATAGGGTATCTAGTCATTTAAGTGTATATTATGTTTTTATAAAAATTGCAAATTGATATAAGTGATGGAAAAGTTAATTGTCTAGAACTTGTATAAATTTTTAGTGGGTAGTAATAACCATTAAGTTTGCACATTTATAGGCATATCTATATATAATATATATATATAATAAATAATATATTTTTTTTGCAAATATTTGGTTAAATTGTGGTGAGCAGTGATTAATGGTAAATACGTTATTTATATGATTATGAATTATTTTTTAAGTGGTTTTTCTAAAATGCTTAACAATGAAAAATCATTGCACAAATATTTAAAAACCATGGCATAAATATTGCAACTACATCTAGAAATTAGGGCAACAAAAAATTGAAGTAGTTATCCACATGGCTCAAAGGTTGCAATAAGACCTTCAAAGTTATGGTCCAATCAAATGTTTGAAAAATGATTTTTTCAAAGATGTTGAAAAATGAATATTTGTTTTTCAAAGTTAAACATTATAACTTGCATTGCTCAATGCTAAACTAATAGTAGTGAAGTCCTGCGTTGACATAGACTAATAAGAAGTTGAATTTCATTATCATATGTGTTTTGGTGCCTTAATTTTTTTCAATAATATTGAAAAATGAATATTTGTTTTTCAAATTAAACATTATAACTTGCATTGGCCAATACTAAACCAATAATAGTGAAATTTTGCTTTGACCCAGACTAACAAAAAAAATTAAATTTCATTATCATATATGCTTTTAAAATTAAATTGCATTATCATATATGCTTTTATGTACATCATAATTTTTATATAAAAATCAATTCAACCTATTCGAATTATATAAAGTGATTGAGTGTTATACTAGTGACATAATACAAACTATAATACCTTAATAAAAATTCAACTCTTTTAGATTTTCATTACCTTGCCAAAGCTCTCAAAATTCATTTGTTATAATACTTAATAATTATAACCTTGTGAATTAGTTATATATCCTAACAAAGTGAACGAAAGAAATATCCAATTTCCTTTTATTCATTCTTTATGGTCGCATATATGAAAATTTAAAGAGAAAATTTAAATGTAGCTTTTATGTCATTAATTATATAGTAGGTCTTTTGTGTCCAGGTCTATTTTCTAGAAAGTTGGGAATGGTTTATAAGTCGTAATAAGTAAGAAATATGGACTTCGGATGTTGGGTTACTTCAATGCCAAGATAGTAATGAACATAGCCCAAATAAGTCATTTCAAAGCTTTTCCCCAATTCCTTCTTTATGGATGCAATGTAGCTTTCATTGTTCCCTGTCATCAAAAGATCATCTACATATACCACAAGATATACAACTGTTTTTCCAACTTTCTTGACAAATAAAGTTGCATCATCAAGATCAAAATGATTGAAGTTGAGTTTAAGAAGATGCTCAGTTAGTTTTTCATACCAGGCTCGTGGTGCTTATTTGAGGCCATACAAGGACTTCACAAGTTTGCATACTTTATGTTCATGTCCTTTCACAGCAAATCCTTTAGGCTGGGACATAAAAACATTCTCTTTTAGGTCTCCATTCAAGAAAGCAGTTTTTACATCCATTTGATGGACTTTCCAACCGTTCTGAGCTGCTAGTGCAAAGAGTGTCTGAATGGTAGCCCATTTTGCTGTGGGGGCAAAAGTCTCCTCATAATCAACCACTTCCTTCTGTGCAAAACCTTTTGCCACAAGCCTAGCTTTGTGCTTGTCAAGTGAGCCATCAGATTTATACTTGTTCTTGTAGACCCACTTGCAGCCAATTGGTTTGGTTCCTAATGGAGGATCAACCAGCTTCCAAGTGCCATTCTTTATGAGGGCATCATACTCCTGTTGCATCGCTTCTTTCCATTCATCATGAGAAGTAGCTTCTTTGAAGGAAGTTGGTTCAAAATCTGTAGACAAGTTCAATTCAAAATCATAAGACACATCCATATCAACAGGTGAATTACAGTCATCTACATCACCTCCATTTTGCCGGTTTGAATTTCTGGTTCCTGTCTTTCCAACTTCATCAGGATGAACACTTTCAAGTGTCTTTGTCAGCCACTTTTGGGGACCTTTCTCAGATGGTCCGGGCTGCTCCATTGATTGAGTTGGGACTGAATCAAGATTGGGTCTCCCAATTCTATCAATTACATCACTTAAAGCATGATCTATTGTTGGAGTTTCATGCGGGGGAGAGTGTTCTTCAGAAGAAGATTCCACATGTTGATCTAGTATAGGAATCCCCCCTTCAAGATTTAGAATCTGATTATCAAATTCTTGAAATGATTTTTCTTTTGCGAATCTATCCAAGTGATCAAGTTTCCGCTCAACAACATTGTCAGTTTTGGATGATTCAAGAAAAATTACATCTCTAGATACAACAAACTTTTTATTTACTTCATCATATAGGCGGTATACTTTGGAGGTGTTTGAGTACCCTAGGAAGATACACTTATGACTTCTAGCACCAATTTTGTTTCTATGTACCTTTGGTATCAAGGAATAACAGGTGGAACCAAAGACCCTGAGATGCTTTACCGAAGGAACATGTCCATACCACATTTCATAAGGAGTATTGTTTCTTATAGCTTTATATGGAAATCTATTCTTTATATATGAAGCACATAGAACAGCATTAGCCCAAAACATTATCTTTAAATTTTTGAATAAAAGCATGGATCGTACCATATTTAAGATTGTTCTATTCATTCTTTCAGCTACACCATTCTGTTGGGGATTATAAGGCATAGTTGTTTGATGTTAGATTCCATGTTGGCAAAGATAGTTTTCAAATTCATTTGATGTGTATTCTTTTCCATTATCAGTGCGAATAGACCCAATATGAGATTGTGCATCATTTTCAATCCATCTATGAAAATTCTTGAATGTTTGAAAAGCATCAGATTTGTTCTTCAAAAAATAAACCCAACACATTCTGGTGTAGTCATCAATAAATGTCATGATGTATTTATTTCCATTTGCAGAAGGAACAGACATTGGACCACATAAATCTGAATGAATAAGTTCAAGTTTCCTATGTGCTCTTGAATGTGAATCATGAAAAGACTGTTTGCTATGCTTTCCTAGAATGCAAGCATCACATTGCTTAAGTTTCCTAGGAATTGTAGGCAAACCAACAACACCATTTTTCTTCAACAAGCAGAGATCGTCATAGTTCAAATGTCCAAATCTAGCATGCCATAATAAACTTGATGGAAGTGTACCTTCTTCATGATAAGAATTGTATGAGAAATGTTGTGCACAAGTAGAGGTTCCTTGCAGCATGAGAAGCCTTTCTTCTTCTATTCCCCTCATGACAAGTGAGTGGTCAGATGGTTTTCTTACCTCAAGCTTGCCATCAAACATATGAATGGAGTGACCTTGCTGGTGGATGTGGACCAAGGACAACAAGT